>CAKLNU010000790.1:0-249390 GCA_922788865.1 Poeciliopsis turneri
CCTACATCCTCCCTGAGAGTCCGTCCTCGCAGGTCCTCCTCACCGGCCGCTCCTTGCTGCCCGCTTTGACCTCCGACCCCAGCAGCTGGAACACAGTGTACTCCAGCCAGTCGCTTCACGAGGTCGAGATCTCACCGTCACTCACTCAGGAGGAACTCAAACTCCGGGCCCTGACAAACTCCGCTCTGATTTCAGGTGACCATGTACTACCCGATCCGCTCCGTCCACCAGGGGACGTACCACCTTCTTCACAACATGCACTACCGCATGCCCTTCCCCATCGACCAGGACCTGTACGTGTCCCCGACCTTCCAGGACCTGCTGAACCGGACCAGGCTGCAGCAGCCGACTCACTGGTTCAAGAGTCTGGACCAGTATTACTACAGGGAGCGCTGGGAGCTGTTCGACACCAGGTCTGAGTCCGCAGCGTCAGGGTTCAGGTTAAAAACTGACGCCTGGGAGAAAATTCTTCAACACAACTGAACCAAAAAAAACAGAGTGAAACTAAATCAAGATTTTTAATCTTTAGAGGGAAAAAAAATCTGAACTTTGAAAATAATAATAATAAAAAAACCAGCACCCAGGCCCACATTTTCTAATATGGCAGCATACGGAAAATATAATTTGTTCAAATTCAGTGCAGCTTTAATAAGAGAAAACACTACTCTTTTTCACAAAAGTTAAAGTTAATTTATGCATTAAGTCGTTTCTCTTCTCCAGTGATTTTGAGGTAAATGGAGCAGAAGTTGTTCTTGTCCCTCTCCAAACGCTGAACGCTAAAGCTGAGCGTCAGGCGACCGTAAACTGAGCTGCTAATTATTCAGTCATCCATCGTTTTTGCTTGTTCGTCTTTCTAAGTCGCCATCTTAGGCTTTGTGCAGACACGATGATCATTCTTCATCATTTAGGTGACAAACTGTTGTTTCAGAAATGATGACAGATAAATTAATATTGTAAGTGATCATTAGTTTCAGTCCCCCCTCCCTGTTCTCAGCTGTAATGTAAAATAATAAGAGGAAAAACTTCAGTGTATTTATATAATTAGATTACAACCAGACGGGTAGATATCACACACACACACACACACACACATATATATATTAAAAAAATACTTTTTTTTTTTTAAAAAGTATTTTGCTCTTCGCCTTAATAAGAATAATCACTTCACAAAAATATACGTATCAGTGTGTAAGGAATCTATACAGATTTGTCTCTTTGAAAATGTATTGATATTCCAAACTATTCAGACTTTCCTGTACATTGAAGAGGGAACCAGTAATGAACTGGTAATGCTGGCTGTTTGACTGGTACCAGTTAAAAACCTACCAGCTGAATTCTGAACCAGTTGCGAACGGCGTATTATTCACATTTTTAAACATTATTTATTGAATGTTTCATACATTCAGACCGACTCAGAGATTATAAATCATGGCCTCCTCAAGCAGAGGAACCTGATGGCGTTTTGTTGTGAACAAACTCAGGGCCGACCCTCAGGAAACCAAGAACCTGGCGTCAGACCCGTCCTACAGCGGCGTGCTGGACAACCTGAGGCAGCTTCTGCAGAAATGGCAGTGGAAGACGGGAGACCCCTGGGTCTGCGGGCCGGACTACGTCCTGGAGGAGAAGCTGGAGCCCCACTGCAGACCCCTCTACAACGGCCTCTGACTCGCTCTGATGGCATTTCCTTCCATCTTCACTGACGTGATATTCTCAAATGACTTCATACATTTGGTTTCATATTTTTGTAACACAAAAAGCTGTAAATAAGAAATAAAACTTGACTTAATTCTTTACGTGGTTTCAGTTTTTCCTTCTGCTTCATTTTTCTGGACAATTTCATCCTTTTTTTTTTCTCCTCCCACTTTTCAACATTTAAGACCAACCTTCCATCATCAGGATCCTCATGACACATTCTCATAGAAACCCAACATAATTACAGTTTAACTGTTTGTTGCTTTTTTTAAATTTAATTATTCAGCCCGGCTGACTAAAACTGATCTGATAATTAGACCATTCAGAGGAGTTCATGGTGCCTGACGGGAAGAAGAGTTAGCCTGTGTCCTAAAAAAGGGTTGCTATTGATTATAACGTTTCCCCTCAGAGCTCCACATAAAACCCAGATCAATTTATAATTCAAACCCTTTCAAAAATATATTCACATGCTTTAATTTAGCTCATGCTTTGTCACATAACCACAAATATCAGAGGATTTTGTGTGATGGACACAGTACAAAATTGTCAAGTGGAAGAGAAAAGATGCTCAAGTTTGCATTTGTTTCTTTCTTTACAAATTACAATCTTTTCCCCCACAAAAAGAGATTTGGAGCCATGACAGTGCAGCGATGTGGCTCTGCTGAGGGGGTTGAACGCAAACGCACGACACGCTTTTCACATTTTTGCGCATTTAGAAAACTTAAAAAGATGTACAGGCGGCGCCATTCAAAATAAAATCTTGATTAAAAAAATAATAATTAAATGTTTGTGTTTGTTGCGACGCAAAAATGCATCACACTTCAGAAAACTGACGCAGACGGGCCCGGACGCTGCGTCGCGATCAGGTTGCGCTGCTCCAGACTGACCTGCGGGTCACTTTCAGTCCCAACTCGTCCACTTTCTTCACGCGTGTTCCTCCAACTGCTTCTCCGTGAAACCCACACCTTCCTGTTAGGCTGTGACCTCCTGCCTCACATTTCTTTCAAGGACGACAGATTCATTTTGACCCCCTTAAAACGTCAGACGTCACGATGGCGCGGCTCCCGCAGCCCGTCAGGAACCCATCAATTAGCGTCGTTCCCCTCCCGTTTTCTACAGACGGATCATCATCATCATCATCATCATCATCATCATCATCATCATCATCATCATCATCATCATCATCATCATCCGCCCACCTGGGCTCTGATTTGACGAATGTCCTGTGTCACGATGAACCTCACCCAGCCTCCCTATATAAGAAACAGAAACTTTTCCAAGATTCCAGCAAAAAAACAAAGTGTCCGCAGACGAAGGAGCAGACCCGTAGAAGCGCAATTTTCTTGTGCGTAAAAAAACAAACAAACAAACAAAAAACCCAACTAAAAATTAACAATCACCTCCTCCAAAAAGTGCCAAAACCGTCCCGGAGATGAAGAAGTCCGTCAGGTTCGCCGTGGTGTGCGTCGGAGTGTCTCTGCTCATCTCCTGCCAGTCCGTCGAAGCCTGGTACAAGCAGGTGACCGGACCCAGCTACTACTCCGTGGGCCGCGCCTCTGGGCTGCTGTCCGGCATCAGGAGGTCTCCGACCGTCCGGAGAGCCGAGTCCGAGGAGACGGCGATGGACAGCGGGGAGGCGGCGGGAAACAACTTGATCCAAGAGACCAGCAGGCAGATCTCCGTCCTGAAGAACATGGTAGGCTTTCCTCGGGGGAGCAGAACGTTAATTTCCGCTCTCCTCGGGGAGCAGAACGTTCGCGTCTGCTCAGAGAACCGTTACGCGCGTGGAGTCGTGCTTTCCGCTCCAGAGTTGCTGTTTCGCTAAAGATGGTATCAAAAGTTTGAATTGCAAAGAGAACTCCGATAGAGTCCATGGCATTATGTACACATGTGTGGCTTGTAATAATAATAATAATAACAAAAAAGTTACGCGTCATGCTTTAATCTGCGTAAAGGCGCAGAATAAAGCGCAAAAACAAACCGCTGTTCTAATAGTTAGAAATGTTTGGTTCAAACACTGGTTCACCTGTACAGACGCACACAACTGAACCGAACCTCTTCAGTTCCTCGCCTTGATTCTGACGTTTCTAGGAGTTTTTTTTCTTACAAGATGACGCCATGTTTCATTTCAACTTTGACTTCTCTCCAAACTGCAGGCCATCTGCCTGAAGGACGTCTCTCCAAACCTGAAGAGCTGCGAGCTGCTGCAGGACGGGACAGGGACCTTCCAGTGCAAGGCAGACGTCTTCCTCACCCTGGACTCCTTGGACTGCCTGTCCGCATGAGACCCGGCGAATCCTCCTCATCATCATCCGTCCAAAAAAAAAAAAAAAAAAGAGAGAAAGAAAATAGAGATAGAAAGAGAGAAAAACCAGAGATTTTATCTGGGAAAGCAGAAAAAAAAAATCAAAACAGAGATGAAGGATGGATGGAGATTTTTGCTTTGATGATGGGTTGCAGACTTTGAATGTTTTCTCTTATTTAAAGAAAAATGCTTAAAAAAAAAAAAAAAAATTGTTCAGTTTTGCTTTTGGTTGAAAAGGAAAAAAAAAAATCTAAACAGGAGGAAAAAAACACAATGCCTGACAGTTTAGACGAAGCCATTTTCATTCCAACCCCTTTGCATAGTAAGGAAATGTTCAAAAAACATCCAGAGGTGTATCTGCAGTTTTCCAGAATTCCTGTAAATTACTTTTATTTATTTATCTATTAAAATGAACAAACAAACAACATTAACCTGCTGTTGTCTGAATTTGCTTCACAATCTTGAAAGGTTTGTTTTCACGTCTGTCAAAGAGGACAGAGTCACATTTATTCACATTTCAGATTAAAAAAAAAAAAAAAGACACACGCATCACCGCTTCATCATATAAAGCACTTTTCAGTAAAGCCTCCGTCAGTCATGGACAAATACTGTTTATTACTGAAGTCGCAGCGCGTCGGTCGCTCAGGGGGAATCTTCAGAAACAAACTCCGGAACAGATAACGCCACGGCTCACACACGCAGGAGGCAGCGTTTCAAATCAGAGGTTATGAGAGGATGTGTCACAGGTGGAAAGAAAGCAAATTAAACCCAAGTCGGGCGACCTCTGGGCTGTTTTTAACGTACACGTTTTGCTTCTAATCAGCTCCGCCGCTTCATTGGTGGCTGGTATGAAGTCAGCGGGACAGTTAATGGCGCAGATTAAGACGCCTGCTGCGCCTGGGATCTCGGGCGAACACAAACCCGCGAGCAGTTATGCGGCCATGAGCGCCTCATTAGGAGGCTGTGACGCACGGCGCAGAGACACGGTGATGGATGAGGGGGGAAAAACACACGATGGTATGCATGGGTGAATCCTGCGAGCAGGAAGGTGGCGGACAAACAGTAAATCCTCACCGCGCCTCTCTGCTCTGCTTGCAGAGGCAAAGCCCGGGTGTTTTGGAAGCATTGCCAAAAGCTTCAGAGCTTTGTCTTGTGGGAAGTTAAATATTAATAGAGGACAAACTTTGTTTTGGTTCATTTCAGTCTCTTTAAATGAAAGGTCATTGAGGTCTCAGTCTACGGGGGTCAGCGCCGCCGCCACCGGCTACAGGAGCGACACAGCCTCCAGGTTCTCCTTGATGATTGTCTCCATAACCACCTGAAAGACGACCTGGATGTTGGAGGTGTCGGTTGCCGTGGTGAAGTGGTGGTAGATGAGCTTCTTGGGGCTGTTGTTGAGCGAGACGAAAGTGGCGAGGATGAAGCGTGCGGCCGAATCGACGTCACAGTCCGCACCTGTAGGGTGGAGCAACAGTTAGTTCACTTTTCTCTCATTAATAACAACAACAAAAGTTCACTTTCATGGTCCAGCTCTCTGGTTCAGCCGTAAACCCGTCCTCTAGAACTGATGTGGCTTGAGAGGTCTGACGAACTCTGCATGGAACCCAAATGAACTATGACCCCCTGCACAGAGAAAGTGACTGGTTGATTAAATTCCTGACGGGAGCCTCGATGGTTGGATGCTCCATTGCCAAAACACCATGAGTTTTTGCCTGGTACATTTTTGCCATTTTTTTTTTACATTTTTGCTTGAATGAACGCTTAAGGACAATGTCAACACTTCATGCAAAAAGCTTTCTTCTTTACAGAAATGCACATTTTATCTGTTAGATAATAATAATAACTGAAATTCATAATTTTCCAGACTTCTTAATATGACATAGCAGTTCTGTGATTTGCCAATAAAACATGTGAAAACCACTTTAGAGTATTCAAACTTTGTCTTAGTAAAGCTGTAAAATCTGTAAATGTTATAAAAGAAAAGCTGAAATTGGCCAAAATTTTTCTGTGCTGCTCGGGACGGAAACAAAATCAGACTTGATTCACGCAAATATATTCTGTGCATCTCCATCATTAGGGGAAGTGAAGCTTCACTGAGGAGCTTGAAGCTTTAATCAAAATCACGACAAGCAGCTGGACAAAAAAGAACAAAGTCTGGAAAGACGTTGGATCAATGTGGCGAACTGCAACGAACTTCAAGTTTCAAATGACAAAAATAAAGTCCATTGTCTTCAGATCGGTCCTTTCAAAACCAGAGCAGGTTCACCTTGCAGGGCAGATGTTGCATTTTCACCGATGGGTCCAGCAGAGAAACTGAAACGGCTTGGAAGAACGATTAATTCCCCGCAGCTGTGAGCCTGAGCAAGAACTGGGACTCGTCGTCGAGTCTGTGCAGCTCTGCTGGCTGACCCCAATTCGAGCCGCGTTAGCATTTTTATTGACATTTGCATGAGAGCAACGAGGACACGGCTTCCATCAGGAGGTACGACACTGAGCAGATATACAAAACCTCCAGAAATAACAGCATGTGGGGCACTGAGAGCTTATTATCAGCCCCGTCTCTGTGCTTAATAAGCTGCCAAACCGGCTCCGGGTTTATGCATCGCTTTGTGGAGTTTTAAAGACGTGTTTTAGTAAACTACCGAGGTGGGACAGGAAGCTTTTTTTAAAATGTATTTAATGTATAAAAAATGAGCCGGAAAGGCGGACGGATGCATGGTTGTGCATGTCTGTTTCATCAGAAACAGAAGAAACAGAATCAGAGAGTTATTGGTCAAATCTTAGATAAGGAGCTAATCAGTCTGCATCTAGAGATGATGGTTAAACGTCAAGATTAAAGGAAGGGTTTGAATATTTACACATCGGTCCAAAATAAAGTATCAAATGTCACATATGGATGTGTTTTTGTTAATATTATACATTTATGAGACACCATTACTGTTCCATATAGACTTTTTAGTTGTTTTGTAGCAGCAAGTTAGTGCATTTAGAGCTAATAAAGATCTGCTGAAGGTACAGGCTGCATTTTCTTCTCACAAATATTTAATAAACAGAATATCATACGTTTGAATATTAATTTCTGAATACCTTAGAGTGAGCTTTAATCAAAATACACACTCACAGTGAACACAACAAGAACATACGCCTCCGCTAAATTTCCCAAAAGGCATTTCTTTAATAACGTCAGACTCTAATTTCTCTCTCGATGTTCAGTTTGTGGTCGAAGATTGAGGCTGAAAAAGCCTCGTTTGTAATACCAACATACTGACTCCAGGTTTCAAACCAAGATTCAAACTTTCTGACCAGTTTCCTTTCCTCTGAAGGTCGTGTTGGAGAGATTTATTCTATTTTTTTTAATCAATTTGAATTTTGTTAGCTTACTTTATATTTTTGTATTATTTATTTACAGAGTTTATTTGTAGGTTAATAATTGTTGATTTTATTGAATTTTTTTATTTGTTTCTCTAAGTAAGACAGAAATAACTGCGGATCCATTTTCTATGAGTATAGGGACTGGTGTAGGACCAGTATGCACTGGGTTTGGGGCCTACAGGTTTTTTTTTTATACCAGAGCAGAGGAGGCAGCAGGAAACAATGAAAAGTTTGATTTGGTTATTTTCTTGCCAAACTGGTAAAAATAAGGAGGAACCTTCAAGTTTTGGACATTGGACTTCTTTTGCCTGCGTGCGAAACTTCACCCCAGTGCAGCAATAGTGGCTCATTGATTGAACCTTTATAGGATGTTTGGTTTGGCAAACAAATCGCCTCTACAGAACTGGAGGCTTTTAGTGGTTTTTAATGGGTAAACGTAACATTATGCCTCAAAAGGAACTGCAGACGCTGATGTAAGTAATATAAATTTGACCAAATGTATGTTGTCTGGTAACAGTTCCATGAAAAACCTTTCTGCTGCTTTTTCAATGATACATGTCACTCAGGTCATAGAGGTCAATGACATTAGAAACATCTATTTTTGGTCAAACACTGTGCAGGTGCTGTTCACATGAATGCATAGGGATCCGTCCTACCTTTAAACTGTGGCAAATACAACCGCAGATGCCGTCCTGTGTGTAAGATCTTGTCTTGGAAAAGGTCTATCTTGTTCATGAATAAAATCTGCAACAACAACAAGCAGAGAAAGTCGGCTGAAAGCACAGGAACTGAGAAAACGTCGATTTGCAGATTTACTGTCACTTAGAAAGATTCACCCAGAAATCAATAGCTGTATTGATATGAGCTTCGGTAATAACGGCACCTGATTGGAGTCATGCATCATGTGAACGTGATCAGTCAGCGGCTCAGCGACCGCGTCCATAAATCTGCATCTCTGCTCTCAGGAAAACACCGTCCTGGCACTCAAGGCTTTGTACCCAACCAATTAAAACCGTGACTTTGTTCTACCTTTTTCCCCGCTTGTCTGATCACAAAGTCAAACAAGAGCGGAAAAAAAGCCCCCGGATAATAACAAAGGAGCGATAAGGTAGAGCAGATTTTCAATAAACAGGACGTGGAGCAACACCTAGGTGTGTAATTATCACTGACCAGCCACAGTGACGAGTTAATTGAGGTGGAGGTTACAAATTATCCTGTCACATAAAAAAAAAAAAAAAAAACACAACAAAAAAAAAACACGTATCATTAAACAGTTTTATTTAATGAGCCTGTTAGCCGCCGTAATGTGCGGCCCCACACACAAAGCCGGCACATAAACACGTCACACGCAGGCATTTTAATTGCCCATTCGGCTGTAATGAAGCTTTAAATAAGTTTGCATGGCTAAAAAAAAGAAAGATAAAACAAAAACTTAGTTGGTGTTTTCTGCAGGAGGAAATGTGTAAAACCACGTGCTTGTGATGGGATTAGAAAGTAATCAACGCAGTGCAGTTTACGTCTTTGTTTCCACACAGATGAACCTGAACTCATAAAAACCGTTGTTAGCGGCGAAAGGTTGCTGGAAAACGCAGGAGAGTTCTCAGAAGTTGCCCTAAGTGGGCTTTAAATATAACTTAAAGTCTGTGAGCTCATTGCTATGAAGTTTTAATGTTGTTACACAGAGAGGGGGAAAAATGTCACCCTGACAAAGACGAACTTAAACACAACGAGCTTTTCAATTAGTGGAGAGGAAACTGCGTTCATCAAACAGCATTTTCCTGCCCGGTCTGTTCAAGAAGAACCTGGAGAAGTTCAGTTCAGGTGGATGCTGTCTTGCATAACGGAGAATGACTGCTTATTGATTAATCGTTAGTCGATCGATCAATCAGCTCAAGATTAATTGATTAATGCATTGATAGCTTCCATCCCAGTACTGGCACTCTGGTTCTCCCCCACAATCCAAACCTATGATTGCCATAAACTCTAATAAAACCAAGCCAAAGCCGCTTTCTCAGCTGGTCAGGAAAGTAGAAAAGTCCCTGGATTGTGGCAAATTTGATAAGTCTAATTTTAAAGTGAAGGTCTTTTTCTCTGCAGTTTTCTTATCACAGCGATGCTGCTATGTTGTTCAAATCTGCACTAAGATGTATTCTCACAAACTGCAGGATTTCCCTGATTATTCAGGGATGTTTCTGCATCTCCACCATCAGTTTCAGCATCAGATGTGACAGAGGAAACAAAGTCTCCTTTTTTGTTGACTTGTCAGCAGCATGACGAGTTTAAAGGTAAAGTGCAGCTGTGCCTGCCTCGAAGCCTCAACTCTAATCTGATCTAATCTGATCTAATCCGATCTAATCTGATATAGTCATTTGGTGAGTCTGCTATAATTTAACTCAGTGTAGGCCGATGGACTTGAATTTGTTAGGAAGGCGTCTTATAACCTTTCCAGCAACAGTTGCTTCATTAGGTCATTTCTGATTTGAATTGTTTTAACATTAGCAATAACAGATTATACAGCAGTAACAAATTTTCCTGGACGATAAATTGTCTCATAAATTATCACGATAAACGATAATATTGTTGTTTTGAGTCTGACTGATACAAGTTCAGCTTCTCAAAGACCAATAAACTTTATTTTATCACAGAACACTCAACACTAGTGGAACTAAAACGATCATGCGATTAACAATTGATTACTGTGACAGGTTTGGTTGACGCACACAAGCAGGAATTTTCTGACTCAAGGACCTTCACATCAGCATCTAGCTGCTGCTCATCCTGTGTACAGATTCAGGTGTGTGTTTTTATAAACGTGAGGCTGGATGATTCCAATCATTTCAGAATTAAAATTGAGTGTTTTTCCCACAGCTGGAGTACGACTGAAGGAGTTCACAAAGTAAAACAGACATGATACTGCAGGTTTCAAATGATTTCTCTTCCCCATCCAGAAACACAAAGACGCTTATGAAAAAGCATGACTATGATGAATAAATATTGAGCAATATCTCTTTTGTTATGGAGCTCCAGACTCCACTAACAGAATAAATCCTTTTCTGTCGTTCTCCAGAACAGCTTAGGTTTGGTTCTGCTGAAGTGATGAACGGCTTACCATGGAGGTGCTGCGGAAGAAGACGTTGTTACAGATGGAGGAGAAAAGTTTCATGCTCTCCCGAAGGCGGTTCTGCATGGCGAAGACAAAACACATCAAACAGCGCTTCAAATAAAATGAAATGGGATTCAAGCCACTTTAATACTCTGAAGAAAACATGCGAATCAAAACGTTTGACCTTTTAGTCAGACGCTTTAAAGTTGCAAGAGAATTTAAACGAAATGAGCCAAAACGGGTTTTTTTGCTGATTGTGCAGCGTTGCCGTCTGAGACGGAGTGATGTGTGAAACGTTGTACCATCGAGGGGTCTTCCACCAGAGTCATGTCGTATCCGCTAAGAGCCACGACAAACAGGACCGCTCGGACGTCCTCGAAACAGCTGATCCACTTCCTGCGTTCGCTTCTCTGACCGCCGACGTCGTACATCCTGAAACAAAGGACGTTTGTTTGTTTGTTTGTTTGTTTGTTTGTTTGTTTGTTTGTTTGTTTGTTTGTGCAGTCATTCTCCTGGCTCGTCAGAGGCAGGAGGTGACTGACGAGCAGCTCTTTGTGTCTGTAAGCAGCTGTATGCACAATCATTTAGGAATGTATTTTAGGTTCCAATCCGATATTGATATCAGAAATCAGTCCCACATCAGTCAAAAATGTGTCAGTGGTTCTCATACCTGTCATTGTTGACGACTGATCTTTGTTTGATCTGGTCTTATCACTTGATCAGGCCTTTTCAGTCACTCCACACTACAAATTAAGTATTAAAAGTATCTTTGATTTGTGGTAATATCATATTGGATCGATATTGACATCAGTCAATAGTCAAAGCTGCAATATCGGTATTGTATCAGAAGTGAAAACATTGTATCGAAACAACCCCATTCTCTTCCATTGTATTTTTTTTAGGTGAATAAAATAAACAGCAACACAACAAGAAAAAATTGAAGAAGTATTTACCTCTTACAGATTTGATCTATTTTTGTTTTTTGATCAATCTGATACATTTAAGACTCTCAGAGTGTAAACGCAGCTCTATGACCAGACTGAAATAACAGAATTAGGTGCATTTTTAAGCAAAACATATGAAGATTAAAAGTTACAGTCCCAAATCAAACATTAGCTATACTCTAAAGTAAAGATTATAACATATTTTTGGCAGGAACAGTTCATTTTATCGGGCTCTGATGTAGTTTGCCATATTTGAGTTGTTTTTTCTCTTTCTGTTCAATCAGCCGTCATGGAGGCTAAAACGTTCTCCTGCAGATGACAGGATGGTGACACATTTGGGAAGAAAAAAAGCGAACATCTAATGAGAGCCACATGATTGCACCTGCCTTTGTCTGAGGCGCATTGTGTCGACTGTTAACTGGAGAAAGTCTTCAAAGAAGGCCTTGTTTCGGCTTTATGAAATGACGTTCCATTGTTACTCAGACTCCTTTTCAGGCTGCAGCTGGCAGCAGAAATTGAATCCTGATCAACAGCACATTGGTTTGGTTTGAGATGAGAGTCTGATGTTTTCCAAAGCGTCACACATGAAACCCACACGGAGAGCGGCGCGCCACACACGTCTGCCGGGCGGCGTCCGCGCCCTTACCGGCCTCTTCGTGGCAGCGAAAAAGGTCAACGTTTCTCCAGAAGGATGAAACAAAAAGACGGCCGGAATGCAAAGCACGCAAACGGAAAGGGGGGAAACGACGCATCCGTCCCTCTTTGCCCATTTCCAGAGCCAGATGTGTCATCGCTCACCTTCCTTGTCGAGTGTCTGTGGAGGTAACGCCACGCTTTATTGAGAGGGGAAATGAAGATGTTGAAACGCAACAAGGGAAGCGCGCAGGAAAGGGAGCGCAGCATAAATGTCAGATTATAATGGAAATTTTCCACTGAGATGGAAGACAGGCAAAACACCGACGTGTCATCAAAGACTCGTTCACCTCCCCTTTAATAATGCTACTTTTAAATCTGAGGGTTTTTTTTTTTTTCTCAATATTATTCAAAACAAACCAGAAAGAAGAAGATGCTTCTAGTCTGACATCAGATGAGATGATTAACGCAAACAGCAGACAGACCACGACCCAGACCGACATCAGAACCGCGTCTAGCAATTTATAGAGTTAGAGATTATTTTCAACACACAGATAAAACCTTGGTGATGTCACCAGTGATCTCTCAAATTCATAAACAGCCTCCTCATTTTCCACATGAGTTTGAATTAATCTGTGTTGCATTGCCGATGTAGGATTCCGGGTTTTGGGTCAGCGATGTTCAAATGTGGCAAAACAAACAACAACAAAATAAAACTAACTTAGGAGGCCTGGAAGAGTCTGTGATTTAACATCATCTGTTTTACAGATGTGAATAATTACTGAAAAAGTGAATCCGTCCACCCGTCTGTCCTTTTGTCCGTCCATCCGGACTCACGACCTCATCGATTTGAGATCAGAAACTTAAGGAGAGGATGTCATTTTTTCGTGTCAATTCTGATCAAAGTATTTAGAAACATCAATAAAGTGATCAACTTTGTCATATAACCAAAATTACAAACAATCTGCGGATTATGCATGCTACTTATTTTTTATATATATTTTTTAAACACCTTTTAGTTCATCAGCTTCCCTCCGCCCAGATCCTGTTATTCATGAGCCGTAACGCTCAGCCTCGTCTGCAGGGACATAATTGTAATTATCAGACAGCCTCGTGTTAATGATGCAGAGAAGATCCCCTATTACAGCCACAGGTCAAAGGTCAAACTCTGTGCCGCTAACCGAACCACACACACTCACATGTGAGGAGGATAAAACTCAGATTTCACTGCTCAGTTTTAAAAAGTTGTCATTTAAAGCAATCAACCATTTATTCTCTTTTAATCACTGCAGCCCCGTATCATTCATGTCTTCGCCGTTTGGGCTCTCCTGCTGTGCGTTCCGCAAAGTTTTTGTTTTTTCACATATATATTCTTATGCTATCTCAATCTGTGTACCTTAGAAACAAAATATTCTTTAAGTAAAGCTAAAATATTATGAATTAATGTATTGCTTCCAATTTGTTGATGAATATTTTTTTTATTTTTAGTTCTGACCGTATATAAACAATACTTACATATTTTCTCAACTTTTTAACCCTTTAATTTACAGCTTTAAGCATGTGTATATATCTGCATATATAAATCAATACATCTATATCTATAAAACTATATATATATATTTATATAGATATATTTAGGATAAAGCTGTAGTGAAGCGACGTTGTGGCTGGAAACAGGTTTTCTGTTTTTATTATGCAGCAGCTGATTAATGGCAGATTAAACATTGATGACTAATGTGGAGCACAAGGATCATCGTAAAACACAAAATGGTGATAAGTCATTTAAGTCACGTAAATCTAAATAAAAACAGTCTTCAGTGTTGATGTGATCCCATTGAGTCATACTGTACACACACACATTAGCAGCTAATGGGTTAAAAACGGTCTAAATGCTTCACAACACAAAGCTTTACGTTTCCATGACACAGATACGGCAAAGGTCTAAGGGTTCAAAGTTTTTCCAAATAAAACTCTGAAAAGTGTGACGACATTCAGTTTTAAGAATGCATTCCTTCCCTTTTTTATTGTTTCTATGCAAATTGTGAAAAACTGAACCGGATGGTTTTATTTTATCCAGGTTGTTGAATTGTATCCATGCTTTGTTGGCGTTTCTAAAAGTTTAGTATTTCATCCGAATTGGAAAAAGCTCAATGATTCGTCTGATTCACCTCCAAATGAGCTTCTCAGCGTCTGAAATCAAAACTCTTTTGTAATTCAAATGAGATTTAGACTTTCATAGACGCCGGGCCCACAGATCAATCGAAGACCACCTTCCATGCAACAACAAGAGAAGAAATCGTCCAGAGCTCAGACAGCAATCTCAGTTAGCGCTGAGATTGCTCTTAAAGCTGCAGGAGAAGGAGTGCTGGGCGCAGATGTTCACGCCGACGAGAAACCTTCAGCATACGAAACAATAAGACGGACCCAGACGCTCGGCGTGAACGCAGCCCTAATTCTCACAATATGAAACCAGAGCAGGGAAAGTGTTTCCATTAAACTGCTGCGGATGCCTGGAAAGCAAAAACATTCCAGCTCCGAATCTCAAACAGCAATAAAACCCGACGAACACAAACCAGCTCTCCAAATCCCTTTAAAACCCATTTGGGGGCTCGGTTTGATATAATTGCATTAATTTATGTAAAGCTACTCATCAAACTCAAGGGCTTGATCTTCTCTTTAATACGCGCACATCAACCTGCGCACAGATACGCACAGAGAGCCCGACACAAGCACTCGAGCCGCTGCATGTCAAATATCTAGACCCAATTATTTATCTTCTCAAGCAGATAAGAAAAGAGGAAGTGGGAGAGGATCCACCTGAGACTTCCTCTGGCTCCGACCTGACAGCGTCGCACCCACGGCGTTCAGCAGGAAACATCCAGAATAAAGTAAATAAATCAGAGGGCGGCATCTGATTTATTCAGTAAAACCGCCAGGGAAAATCGGCGTCTATCTGCACCAGATGACAGATCCATTAGCATTTAAGGTGTTTCAATGCTGCCAGAACCTTTTCATGGGGGTGGAATATTTTGTGTCAGACGTCCCACAAGTCAGCCACAGATGTAAAATGAGCGTTCAGGTGTCACGCGAGCGGCCCGGGAGCGGAGTCGCCGGCTGACAGATGGGCTCTCTACTGCGTTTATATGCAAAGCAGAGGCCGACTGAAAAGCAGAGGTAATGATATTTACTGTTCGCGCTTCATGCTGCGTGTAACGTCAGATCAGGATGAAAGACAGGTTCATTCTGCAGCAGGACGGAGGAGAGGAGAACTCAGAAACAGGGGAGAAGAAATCAGATTTTTCTGAAAATGATGAGAAGCGCAACGCCACGGGACGCTAGGAAAACAGACGAGTCTGGGCTGCATTTGATTTGCTTTTTTTAAAGTTTGCTTTGTGCATGCACATAAATGCAGAGACAATTGTAAAAAAATAGTAATAATAAATAAAAAATAGGTCACTTCCCTTCACAATTATGTTGCACTTTGTTTCAGTATATGACAACAAATGTCAATAAAACACATTAAAACTTGTGATTGTGACATAAGCTTCATCTCTAAAAGTTAGATTTCCTGGATTTGGTTGATGTTTCGTTGGACTTTTCTGGCTCCAAACTCAGAAACTACAAATTCAGACGACACATTTTCAAACCTTTGCAATGCAAAGTTTTTCCTTTGCAAAGGAAAGTGGAAATCCCAAAAAGCGTCTGAAAACATATGAGCGTGACGTTTTAAAGAGATAGTAAAGATCAGGACTCTGGAGTCGCAGACGCTCTGCGATAATCCCTCTGCTGGGAATGAAATCTTATTTTATGTCAGTCAAACTTCTGTTTTTCTACAAGTTTAACTGAAGAATTGGTTACAACTAGGCCTGTCAAAATAAAACATAAATCAGTTACACTAAAACAAACTCAATCATTTCAATTTGCTTGATTTATTGTTTTTCATTTTTCTCTCTCTTTCTACCAAAATAGGCCTTCAGTCTGATGCTCTCATCTCAAATATCCGTTTTTTCAAAAGACAATTTTGTCTGCAGAGACTGCAGGATTCATTTTATTTCTGTTATTTATTTTGGCTATTGGGCTGCACAGTGGCGCAGTGGGTAGCGCTGTTGCCTTGCAGCAAGAAGGTCCTGGGTTCGATTCCCGGCCCGGGGTCTTTCTGCACGGAGTTTGCATGTTCTCCCTGTGCATGCGTGGGTTCTCCCCGGGTTCTCCGGCTTCCTCCCACAGTCCAAAAACATGACTGTCAGGTTAATTGGCCTTCCCAAATTCTCCCTAGGTGTGAGTGTGTGTGTGCATGGTTGTTTGTCCTGTTTGTCTCTCTGTGTTGCCCTGCGACAGACTGGCGACCTGTCCAGGGTGAACCCCGCCTCTCGCCCGGAACGCAGCTGGAGATAGGCACCAGCAACTCCCGACCCCGTTAGGGAGAAGGGTGACGGAAAATGGATGGATGGATGGATTTTGGATATTTAAAATGTCTTCCAATCCCAATGTTTAAATTTACTGATCTTTAAGAGCGTGCTCTTCTTTTAATTGTCTCAAAATAACATTATTATTGTTCAGCTCAATAAGGCCTTGAACAGAAAACTGGGGTTGATCAGTGGGTTAAGGTTAGTTTGTGATGATGATGATGTGGGAGCAGCTCATCGAAGTGTGAGCCGCCGCTTCCCTCAACAACGACAACCAATGATCATATTGACATACTGAATCTCGGCCTCACGTCTCGGGCTGAGATAAGAGAGAGCCGCCGGCGGAGAAGTGGAAGAAGGCGGAGCGGAGAGGGCCTCTACCTGAAAGTCAGGTGGTTGACTTTGAACTGGGTCTCTATCACGCCCGTCGTCCTCAGCCGCACTCGAAGGACGTCCGTCTCCGTGGGCACGTAGTCTGCAGACGTGAGGCGGCTCATGTTCTCAAAGAAACTGAGCAGAGAAAGAAGAAGAAGAAGAAGAAGAAGAAGAAGAAGAAGAAGAAGAAGAAGAAGAAGAAGAAGAAGAAGGAGAGAAAAGGTTAAAAAGAACGGAGGGCGACGAGGAAAACAACTTGCAGTCAAACTGGAGATCAAACGAGGAATCAGTCATCGGCGCATTGTGTTTGTCCTGGTCGTGTCGGCTGCCAGTTAGTGGGTTGGGTGTGGATGATAAGGCGGGAACCCCCTGGGGGCTCATCACGATGAATATTCAGAGTCGTTTACCATAATAAACACACTCAGGCTAAGCTTCCAAACACTGATTAGCTGCTAACACAGCCGCCGTGATCCACTGTATCATGAGCGTGCGCACACACACACACACACACACACACACACACACACACACACACACACACACACACACACACACACACATACACACACACACACAGAGGCATCTCCACCTATGTGAACTGACTGTGACATTCTCAGCTAGTCATCCTGAATCAGTTTCTTGGACAAAGACAGACGTCCTGCTGCTTTAAAATGGAAAAAAGAAAAAACACTCGAGTTTGTTTGCTACTTCTGTTGATCTGAGAAACTAAACATTAAAGATGTTTAGTTTGTTAAAGGTGTTTAGTTTGTTAAAGATGTTTAGTTTGTTAAAGATGTTTAGTTTGTTAAAGAGCAGGTTTTCGCCTGTGATAGTAAACATTTTTCAACTCAAAAACACGGCAGGCTGCTGGATGAGTGACTGCCGAGCGCCACAACCTCCGGGCTTAGCAGGTTTTCTGGGGGAAAACCTGTAAATTTGTCCTGTTTTAAATATTATTCTGCCTGTTGATTCATGAAATGTCCTCCATTATCCTGGGAAATCTAGAAATCAAAATCTATGCTTTCAGGGTTTTCCCAAGACTGCAGAGGATTCACCTATGAACACACACCAAGTTTCAGACCAGAGTCCAGAGACGGACGTGTCAGCAAGGATCCTCGCATGTAACACACAGAGTGTGTGTGTGTGAGTGTGTGAGTGCGTGTGTGTAAGGTGATGGATGGTGGTTCTCAGTGGGAGCCAAGGGGCCTGTCGGTGTGGATAACCCCAGAAGCGAGGCCTCTAACTGGGGCAGAGGATGAGAACAGACGGCCTCCTGGTGCTCCTCAGCACTTTGCTGCCACCGCATCACAAACACACACACACACACACACACACACAAACACACACACACACACCATCTCCTTCACACTTATATTTCAGTTTCATCTATTACCTATTTGTTTCCACATTTATTCCTGTTTATATCAACACACACAGATTCTACAGCTGCTCACTTCAGTAAAAAAAAAATTGTAGAAAACATAATTTAGTGTCCATTTCACAATTAATGTCGATCTAATCCAGGCTGGTACTCAGATCTGCAACATGCAGGATCTCTTCTCTGACTCGCCGACACTTTGGACAAAAATGACAAAAAAAAAAAATCTGAATTTCTTTTGGAAAAAAAAAAAAAAAACAGTTTTAGCTGCATTTGCATTGCTTTTCATGCAATATCAGCATTTAATGGTGTGAAGCTTTAAAAAAAGGCTGCAGACCAAATGTTTATTTTATCTAAAATAAAAAATATATGTTTTTTTTGTGCAATTTTGGTTGAATTACTGCTTTGTGTTGTTCTTTCAACAAATTGCACCTTTTTTTTTTTTTTTTAAAGATCTCTAAAATCCAAAACACTTCTGTGGTATTTGATTCCATGAATTAAAGTCGCTTAACTCCCATGTATTTAGAAACCGAGAGCCGGGCTCTCCAGATGCTGACTTCAAGTGACAGCCAGCATCAGCTAATTAGACCCCTGCTTCTCCTCCGCTCAGCGTGAGAAAGTCACTCACTACAGCGCCGAGTCGTTCAGCTCGTACTCGTAGCCGCGGGCGGCCGAGGCCCTCACCCCCTTGTCGGCCCACAGGCAGGACAGGGCGTGGCTCAGGAAGGGGAGCAGCACCTGCTCCTCGTCGAAACACCGCCCACACGACAGGACCGAATGGGCGTGGACCTGAGGAGACAAGGAGACAAGGAGGCCAGATGGATTACTAGGGAGGTAAAACATTGGAGTTTATGAGTCTGCCTCCACTTCTTAGACTCGGTTATCACTGAAAATGCTGAAACGAATGGCTGAGCGCACGAACAGAGACGTGAAAGTGGGCAGACACGCCCTCTGTGACATTTATTAGAGGAATGGTGCTGGCCATCGTCTCCCAGCAGGAAGTGCGGGGTGGGAGGCGACAGGAGGAGCTTCCATAACTCAAGTAACAAAGTTTCAAATCAAATCAAACCTCGCACTCTCACCACCCACCTGCCTCCTCGGTTGCAGCTGTCTGCCGGGCAGATTGAGTGTCGACATGCCGCCCTCTGGTGGCCGACTCTGTACAGTGCAGGCACGACTCAAAACAATTTACAGGTGACCTATTATGCCTCTCGGGATAGGCTACCCAAAACATGTTCATCGCATTTATTTTTGCACAGAATCATTCTTAGATAATTACATTTTATTCTGCTCAGTTCTGCCTATTTTGAGCTCCTTTCAGAATGAGCTGTTTTTAGGGCGTCCTGCCACTTTAAGTCCAAATCAACTTGGACTTAAAGTCCAACTCTATGTTCACAATCACATGTGAAAATGGATGCAAACATATGCGCAGCTATTCAACCATACAAGTTTGAAAAGCAGAAGAGGAGCCTCCTGTACAACCAACAAGAATGCAGCAAGTGGCTTCTGGATGTTAAGTCACTGTTGGTACACTTGTCTTTTCCAGCTGAGCAAATGTGCTGGAGCTGCGCTTAGGGTGCTCGGTAACGGTGCAGCGCAAAATTAGAGCTTTTTGAAGAATCCAGACACCAAACAACGTTAATTTATTGCCGCAGAATGTCTGGGTGTTTTTGTAGGTCGTTCTTTTTCAGATGCAGCTGAGACCTAAATGGAAGTGCAAAGACTTGCAAAAAGTGCATCGTATGTAATAGGTCTCCTTTAAATTTGAATCAGAACCAGAAAACCAGGCAAGGTGCTGGAATGAGAAGCAGGCTACCTTATTCCTGCTGTTGGCCAGGTTGATCCGGAGGACGCCCATTCCATGGAGGACGAACTTCATGGAAGTCAGGAGGTTATCCAACACCGCCAGCTGCAAAACAAAATCAGATCATGTTGATTCATCTAAAACTTAAAAAAGTTTGCAGCACGTTCTCTTTGAACTCGTTATTTAATTATTTGTCACATGGTCTGTTCAGTAGTAACTATAAAAAGTCACATTTCATGTCATGTTCAGCACACAGATGGAGGAAACATGAGGCCAGAACTACAAGGCAATGCTTTGTAGTATTGACGTGTTATAATGGCCTAGTCAAAGTCCAATTGAGAATATGTGGCTTGATTGAAAAACTGAAGCTCTCAATTTTGTAATAATGTTTATAAATAATGTCTGATTTTCCTTCCAATCAAGCGTTACTTCGTGTTGCTCTATCATCTCAAACCCCTACATTCAATGTTTTCAACTCTCTTCAAATTGCACCAAGGCTTTGCAAAAAAATTATATTTGCAAATACTACACATTGAAGGGAGATGGTGAACAAAATCTGATTTTGTAGTTTTAAAAACATTAGCTGGGTTTTTATTTACCTTTGTTCGACAACAACAGTATAAAGTATCTTTTTTTTTCCCACAAATGTGACCTGAAACTGCTGACCTCACTCAAAAATTTCAACCGACGTGACGTGGATGTGGGTTTAAGAGTTCCTGTTTGGGATTTGTGACCTTTTGAATTTGACTCCACTGAAACTGAGCAGCAGGGCAAAACAGAAACCGAGCAGTTATCATTAATCACAACGTAGATCTGGTTCAGAGCGCGACCCGTCCTTTCCCTCCTTTTTTCCTGAAGATAATTGCATCTTAAAGGCATTTTAAGTCGGTGTTTCCCAACCCTGGTCCTCAAGGCACACTGTCATGTTTTAGAGGTTTCCCTGCTTTCATGTGTCTGATTCGACTGATTGCAGTTCAACAAACGCCTGTTAATCGGTGATCAATTGAAATCAGATGGGCTGAAACATGCAGGGCAGTGAGCCTTGAGGACCCGGGTTGGGAAACACTGTTTTAAGTAATTACTGAGACCATAAACAGGACAAAAATCCCCAGAGGGGACACCGCGCCCCCTGTTGGACATTACACCAACTGCAGGCGAAATCGACACTGAACTGCTTGGTTTTCTGAGTCTAAGTTCAGCTTTTATAAACAATCTATGATTGTAAAATGACACAGAACTTTGTATCACCGCAGCCTACAGTCGTTCTGAACAGATGAAGCATTAACTGTAGAATTAAAACCAAGACATTTTGAATCAGGCTCTTAGAAAAGCGTCAAATGTTTTGGCATAAAGTGTGAACAATCGTATATCAGACATGTTGAGGAAAGCTGCACTAAGTCTGATTTTGGAATAACTGTGGGATGTAACAGACCAGCGAAGGAGTGTGGATACTTCCTGGTGGCTCAGTAAAGATAAATGTGAAGCTCAGCCTGATCAGTGTGCTTTATAAGCATTTCATTAATCCACCCTGACATCCGCTGGGCTCTCAGTGGAACGTGTGAGGCGGGACGGGCGGGCGTTGTGTGAGTGGACTGGAAACATTTTGTGGCAGCGCTGCGTTGGTTCCTGTTGAAATAAAAGCCTCTTTGTGCTTCTTTCTATCTTCCTTTGGCTTCACTGTTATCATTGTCAGAAGAAAAGAAACTAAAGATCTCTACAGAATTGGTGGATTAAAAATCGGAGACTGTGAAGTTGAAGATATTCCACAAATAAAGTGTAAAAAATACCACTGATGTTCAACTTTCACTGGTTTTTGTAGGTTAATGGATCGCTCACAAGAAACGCAGCAGTTGTCTCCAATGTTATCAGAATCAAAGTTATAATCCCGTCTCTTTCCTTGTCGTCTATAAAAGTCAGAAATAAAAACGGTTTCTGACCTGAAGGTGAATAAAACCAGATAAAAATAGGAGAGAAGAGGGAGAATAACAATGTGAAGCAGGTTGTTTGATATGGTGAGTTTATGAAAGTGTAAATAGTTTCCAAAACCGAAAAATGAGAGAAGAATTTCATGCTGTTGTGTAAAACCGGCAGAAAACGACAACTTTAACAAGAGATTCCTCAAGAAAAGGCCTGACGGATTTGCATATCAAAAAATAGTGACGTTTTGTGGAAGTTGGTCCAAATGTCCTGACGTTCAAGTACAGCATTTCTTTTTGGTGAAGATGTGTAACTCTGACCTTTGCCCTCGTTCAGGCACTTTAAAGCTTTACTTCCTGGCGATTTCTTCCGATGATGTTTTTATTGTTGCACATGAGGTTCCTCCCTCCTGACGAAATGAAACGATTGAGATGCGCATGGGTACGTTGTTGCCTTCTGTCGGTGAGCTAAGGGCTCTAAATCCATTATGCTGTCACAATAATCAATAAGTCAATTAATCACATGATGAATTAAAACAAACTCAATAATTTCCTTTGGCATGATTTACTGTTTATGTCTTTTTTCTCTCTCTTTCTACCAAAAACTAGATGATGAAAGTCTTCAGTTTGGCGCTTTGGTCTCAACTTGCCATTTTTCAAAGGACAATTTTCTTTACAAAGACTTCAAAATGAATTTTATTTCTTGCTTTGTTAATTTATTTTGGATATTTAAAATGTCCTCCAGTTCCAGAGTTAAATGTCGATTAGAATCTAAAGTTTTCATTAGTATTTAAAGTTTTTAGAACGTCCATTATTGCCTCATTGTTTCGCCACTGCCGCCGTTACCGCCTTGGAAATGGTCTCAAAACAACAATGTTATCGTTTATTGCAATAAGTTCTGGAGCAATTTATCGTCCAGAAAAATGTGTCATGGTGACGGGCCCGTGCCGAGCCGTGACTTCCTTTTACCTGCATTTATTTTCCAGCTGATCAAGCAGCACCAGGCCTGCAGGATCCATTATGTGCCTTCTCTAATCTTTTATTAGCTCTGCATCACCTGCGAGTGCAGAGTAACGTAACACTTTCTTTTTCTCCGATATTCGTGTGCATTTGTTCCTGGAGGGAAGTCGTTCAGATAGAAAAGCACGTTTCTGACTTCCACTTCCTGTTTGCGGTTTAAATCCCTGTGGGAACTCTGAGCGTCAGCAGAGAAGTCCTGAGCTTCGTCACGGCAGCGTAATCTCTAAATCCATCCACCTACAGTGAACTATTGTTCTGCTCCAGGTTTCTGCTGGCTCGGCCTCTCTGAACGCAGACAGCGACCAGCCACTGCGACCTGGATTGTGTCGGAGCGTTTCCAAAGAAAGCACAGAGAAGAATGCGGCTGAACGGGTTACCGCCTGATATTTAAACATTAACCCCGGCTTGTGAAACATGTAACGCATCATGAGAAGGCAGGGAGTGTTGGAGGAAGAGAAATGGCTACTGAAAAATGCAACACTTACTGTATTTTTCATTAAAATCTGTATTTTTAGAAAAATAATTTTTATACAGAATGAACGCACTTTTCCATATTCGGCTTCTCAAAGTTCTCGAGTTGTTTATGTTTGTAAAAACATTTTTAAAGTATGAAATACTCAATTAAAACAAGAATTTGATGCAGGAGATGTGTTACACCAGATGGGATGGAAAGAAGGAAAGAAAAGGGGAAGGAAAAGGGAAGGAAAAAGGGAAGAAATGAAGGTAGGACGCAAGGCAAGAAATAAAGTCAAGGAGGAAGAACAGAAGGACACAATGAAGGAAAGAAGGATACAAGTTAGGGCGCAAAGAAGAAAGGGAGGAAGGCACACGATGTGCTAAGTAACAAAGCAGGAAGATAAAAACATTCTTTTGTTTTCTTAATTTAATTTTCTCCGTTGACCCAGACTGTGTAGGAACGTCGTATTAAGCACTTAACCCAACAGATATTTTGGGCTGAAGATTTCATAGCCGTGGCGTTTTATAAGCTCTGCCGGTCTGACACAAAGACAGAGTTATGTGTTCAGTCTGACCAAAGCCAGAACAACAGCATGGCCTCAGGCTTCAAATAAAAGAGGGATGAAACAACAAAGAAGTCTCTTCCTCTCCTCATTCCCCTTCAACAGGCCATCCATGTCTGCGAAAGTTTTACTGCAACACAAACACAAATTAAAGGGCAACAAAGAAACACGAGTTGAGAGGCTCGGCCGCTCGCCGTAGGATGAGCTGGAGAAAGACGCCTTCGAGGCAAACGGAGATAAAGACACAGATGAAACAATGTCCACAAAGGTCAGATAGAGAGCAGTGTGTGTGTGTGTTTGCTGTGGGAGACTGGGTCGGTTCGGGAAGGGCGGGACGGGCCTGTGGGTTAGTGTCATTTTCCCCATCTGAAACAAAGGGCGTCAGCGCAGAACAAAGGCAGCGCTAACTGACACCAGCACCAGGACAAAGCAGCGGCGCGGCGGTGTGTTAACGTGCGTGTGCGTGTGCTTCCACACGAAACATTTACTTAAATCTGTAAAAAGTTACTGCTGAACAAACAGACGGTGAAGAAGCTGCTGACAAACAGTTCTGCTTCTGAAAAGTGTTTGGCAGGATCCGTGTTTACTGCAGCATCACTTTTCAGATTCAACAAAGTGTTGTGTGGAAAACTAAACAAAAAAAAAAAAAAAAATGAATGAAAACTTTTTTCAAAACAAAACTACTATTTTTCATAAAGCTTATTTAAAATGGTCACTAAAATCCAAATTTGAGGGTTTTTTTTCAAGTTTTTCTGTTATTTAAGTTTGTAAACTGCGTTTACATTAATATCTGCATCACGAAATGCTTGCAAATGTTGAATCGACCAATCACAAGCCAGCATGTGTTTGAGGTAAAAACTGATGACAATGTTCACAACGGTCAAATAAAGACTTAGGCACGTAGACGAAGTCCAAACTGAGAATCGAAACGAGGAAGAAGCCAGAATTACACGATATAAGCATATTTATCTTCCCAATATCAGTTTCCACAATATTAATATCAAAAGGACTGCCTGGATCCCCAGAAACATTAGCTAATGAATATTACTCCATTCACAAGCAAAAGCAGACGGTAGATTTTAACAAGCTTTTTGTTCCTTTTTTTTTTTGTGCCAATTTTGCTTCAAAAACCAAATATAATGAATATGACTGTAGCTGTATGCAAGCAATAATAAAACATGTTGCAGACTGCTGTGTATGTGGAAGATTTAAAGAGGTAAAAACTGCAAATAAACACTTTACTGTCACATCTATCCCAATATGGCTGCAGTGTAAACATATCAGATTTGGAGTTTTGGGGACGGTGTGGAAACGCCCAAGTTTTCCGACTTTAATTCTCACCGGAGGGAATTTTCCAGTTTATTTTTTCAATAATGAGCATGGAGAATGTGACTTCCAAGTAAAAATAGCTTTCAAACAACAGGTAGTGCTGATACGTAGGGATGTTTTGCTTCTTTCAGTTCGGTTCTTATGCCTTTCTGAGGAAACTAGCCCAGTTGAATTACTGGGCTAGTTTGGTGCACAAAATGTTCCTCCTAATTAAAGCACAGAATGTATTTAGAAAGCCTAAAAGAGAAGTTCAGACAAGTCCAGAGAATTACCCAATGCTTAAATTACTTCCTCAGGTGAATGTCGGGATTCGGTAGCCACGCCCCTTTGGTTCCACAATCCTGACCTCAAGGTGTGAAAGCACACACACAATCACATGAGATCGACTCATGTGATCGAAAGAGGCTGACGGCTTAGTTGAAAACAGGTGAGTTAGAAAGAAAAAAAAAAGAAAACAAAAAACAAGTGTGAGGCCTGAAGAGCAGCCACTGTAAGAAAGCTAGAAATGGTAAGTGAAAACAGAAAGCTGTGTGTGTGTGTCTGTATGTCAAACCAATTCCCTTTTCCCCACCCCGTCCCAACCCCTGGAATAACAGGAATCTGGCTCCCATTTTCACTCACTCACTCACTCTCACACACACACACACACACGCACAAAGAAGGAAAAGCAGATGTGAACTAAAACCACTGCATACCAGCTTGAATCTGAGTGTCATGACAAATCCCTTCTCTTCTCACCCCCCCAACAGGAAAACAAGTCTTCACCTCAGCTTCCCTCTGATCTGCATCACTGTTTCCTCATTTAAACAATCATTTTTAAAACCACTCTGTGCCGTCAGGCTCCATCCTCTGCTTCCTCTGCTGCAGCTCTTCCCTCAATGAAAATTACATTGTTCTACTCAAGTCATGCTTGTTTCGTAATATTTCTGTCCAGAGATTGGACGACGCCCTAAGCCAAATTTGAGTTTCAATTAGAGCATGATTAACCTCTCTTTTAAACTATTAGCTAAGCTACATCAATGTAGCCGAGCTGGTTTATGTAGCTCAGCTCGCGTTGGATGCTTTGAACCGACAGCATTACCAAGTGTGTTTACATGAGTCATTTCTTTTTATTGATTCAGCCATTTGATCGATCGGTTTCAATAATACAGTCAATAATGCTTTGAGTGATTTTGAAACCCGATCCAACTTTAGGGGGATAATAACTTGGCCAGATAAATAAATCTGCACTGATTTAAATTAGGTGTTATGCCTGCATGTAGGGAAAAGCGTGGGGAAGGTTATCATGAAACAAACATATAACCTTTACATGTTATATGTTCAAGTCAATCATGAAACAAACAGGTTTTCATTTCCAAAGGCTGGAGCTGTTCGTTTCCCTCAAATCTGGCAGAAAAAAGGAACCAGCAAAAATGCTGACTTCACAACAAAAAAATAATAATAATAAAACATGGTTTTAAATGCTTAGACAGAACTCAAATAAATGAACTTTCTACAGATCTGTTTGCACTGCTCGACTTTGGACAGAAGTCAAAGGCAACTTTACTGTAATAATGTCATCATCTGATACATGTTTAGTGTCTGTCTTTCTTTCCATTCCCCCCTCTGATAAAGCTGACACGATGTAGATAGTGGGAAGATATTTGCTGAGTGCAACAAAAGAAACGCACACAACCAAAAGGAAAAGGCATCCAGCAAGCAAACAGGAAACCGTCCCACCAGCAAGCAGCAGCTCTCTGATTTGATCAGATCAGTCAGAAGGATCAGAACAACCTGGCAAAACTCTCAAAAACGTTCGCTGCTTTCTGTTTTGGGACTCAGGTGCCAGAGAAGCTGCAAGGAAGGTGAAGCTCCTCCCCCTGCGCGCCGACGGGTCCCTGTATGTGTGTGTGTGTGTGTGTGTGTGTGTGAAAGTGTGTGAGGTTCCCACCTTGAAGCTGCTCAGCTCCTGCTTGGTGAAGCCGTTGCTGTGGATGATTTTCATCTGTTTGACCAAAGTGCTCTTCCCACTCTCTCCCGCTCCTGTGAACGGGATTTTGTTTGTTTGTTTACTTCCACGTTTCAATCAGACACCCGCTTACTGAAGCGCCTCAGTCTCGACAGTCGGACTCACCCAGGATGAGGATCTTAACCACGCTCATCTCGCGCTTTGCGCACTCGTACAGCTCCCCGTCGATCTTGGCGCTGTGTATCTTGGCCCTCTTCTCCTCCTCCGTGAATTCTGTCCCGAGGCACAGTCCCATCCTGCGCGATCATCTCCTCTCCGACCCAAGCGGACAGAGAGGAAACCTGTGAAGCTGCGAGCTCGTCGCCCGCTTCCAAAAAAATAAAACCAAAAACTAAACAATAATCGTAACAACTTCTCTGGGGAAGTTGTTCGACTTCCCCAGAGAAGTCAAGCAACTCGGACTAAAAAAAATTTTTAAAGGAAGATTTCAGGCCATGTCACATGATTTCCAAACTCCTTCTGGCAGTTGATCGCCAAGCCTTCGGGCGAAACCGCTTTTTACGCACGGCTCGGAGCGCCTCCTCCGCCTCGCTGCGCCAGATTTACTCTGCTGTTAAAAAAAAAAACCCAACAGACCCAGAGCCGAGCTGGTCCTCCGCAGGTCAGCCTCCTGATCTGAGCGGGAGGGGGGGAGGTGGGGGAAACAAAAAGAGCCCAAGTTCTCCCAGATGCCCAGATGGAAACCTCTCGGACCTCCCCCCGGGGAAGTGACGTGGGCTCCGTGGGTCTCACCTGGAGACTTCCAGCTCCAGCCCCGAACTTCGGCTTCCGCCGAGACGAAGTTTGCCGGAGACGTGATGATGAGGTCGTGAAAAATCCACACGGCGGGTTTCTGCTCTTAAAACTCCAAACGTGCTCAAGTTTTTAGCGCTCAGTCTCTTTTACGTGACCTCAAGTCACACGACTGCAAGAAAAAAAACAACATGATCAGCAGTGACCTCATCTGCTCCCGGTCTTGGTTTCACTTTGTCTTATGCCCACGCATGTCTCACCTGAGGTCTCAGTTTACATCTGGATCGCGAAAGGGTTAATTCATCCTTTCTTTCCTTCCTTCTTTCCTTGAATGGGTTTAATCTGGGCCGTGGCTCCATTAGCATTCTGAGGAGATCATGAGCCAGCCCAAAGCATCACTCCTCCTCCACCCTGCGTGACTGCGTGTGAGTTTACCCTCCATCCATCCATCCATCCATCTTCTGCCTCTTATCCGGGGTCGGGTCGCGGGGGTAGCAGCTTAAGTTTGAGTTTACCCTTTTTTTTTATTTTTTACCTACATGTTGCCAAAATGTAGCTTACACGCACATGGAAATGTAATGGAACCCTGTCAGTCGCTTTATGTTGGTAGTTGAGTGTTTTGATTAAGCGCTGAACTTTATACACATTAACAGAAAATGTCAGCCTTTAGAGATGCACCAGATGTTTCACTTTTCGAATGTTTTTAGCAGTTTCCTGGGGCATCACATGGCCTTGCGTACCTGGACGGCCACGAGGCCTAAACACTGGATCCACCCATTGTAGAATATGAGACACCTGCTGCTTGTAAGTATAACCCTCTGTGGATTGATTTGCAGTAACTTTGGTGAACATGAGGCCACTGATGATGGCTATTTTCTTCTTCGGGTTGTGCTGCGCTCCTCACCAGAGCATTCCTTGGAAGAGAGGAACGAGCTTGTTATCAAATACCAAAGTGATGCGAGACCTGATGGCACAGGCACATTCCTCAGGCACAAAAATGCGATCAATGCGCACATTTATCCTAAACCGCTCTGTGATGTGAGAAAGTAAAGTGATATGAATAGATGTCACTATTCATAACACTTTAATGTTATTAAAGTGGAAAGAAAACAATTTCTAGAGACTGTGCAGTTGAATAAATAAACACTGTTTGGGATCTTCCTGTTTCTTTGCACAAGCACAGTGTAAAAACGAATAAAAGGGATCATTGTCTACACATAAAATTGATTTTGGTGACTCTCGGCTCACATCTCTGAAATGTCAACATCGAAAAACCGACCTTTAAAAAAAAAAAACCCAACAGTATAAAACGATAAAACATAAAGGTTCAAAACTGATTCTGAGATGTGAACTTAATTTACATTTGCAGTCAGGTCAGGGAAGTTGTTAAAGTGTAGCTCAAACAGGTGTCCCTGCTCGGCTGATAAAACAAAACCAACCAATCAGAGAAGAGGTCAACAGTTGTAGAGGAAATAAAACACCAAAAGGTCTGAAAGCTCACAGAAAACAACCAAACTGGCCATCTGGACAAAAACACCCAGAACCCCGAGACACGGAGAGAAACTTTTAAGAACGTGCGTTGACCTCCTGCTGGGATAGTTACTTTACAACAAACCCAGATGTGTTTCGTTGGGTTATGCTAGAATTTATTAATGCGCTGAAATTTTTATTTGTGGTATCAAAGTAAAAGAGCACACTTGTCCAATTTAGATTTGCAAAAAAGAAAAACTAGAAAAATATGTATTTTCTCCTTCCAGTTTACAATCGTGTGCTAATTCGCACTGAAATTTGTGGTTGCATCATAACACAATGATAGTGACACACATCAAGTCATGGATGTTGGCCTTATTTGTTCATTTACTATCAAATCTTTAAATAAGAAACAGAAAGGGACACTCAAAAAAGGCAAACTGATTTTAATTTCGGGGCTTGTGAAGATTAGAAATGTTCTCCAGTACTGGCAGTGCGACTTGATCAGAAACTATTGAAACATGAATAAATCTCTGCATTCGATGAGTTCAGCATATAGATAAAATCTACTTTGATCTGATAAAATAATACATCAGGCCAAAACCGCTATCTCCTATTAACGTGTCCCAGGGCCGTATGAAAAGCTTTGGCGGCCTGCGTTTGGCCCCCCGGCCTCGAGTTTGACACACACAGCTATGACAGAGACAAACATAGAGTGACAACAGATCACCTGTCCTGGGGTCGCAGCTCGACCTTAAAGTCCCTGCAGCAGAACTTTCTGACGCGTTGCACAAGTTTCTGAATTCATTTGCTCAAACGCGCCACTCAAAACATGGCGCCGACTGCGACGCTCGCGCGGCCTTTTCTTTTGGCGGCGACCCTCAAATGTCTCGGACCAGAACTACGACTCAAGGGGTGAATAAACGCTTTGAAAGAAATAATGAATGAATGTACAAAACGTGACATTACTATGAGCTTCGGTGGTTCCGGAGGGACTGTGCCCCAATTTCTCCGCCTCGGTGAACCAAGACTATGTGCTGATCACACAAACGTCCACCTGCGTGAGTCAACACGTGACGCTTTTCACAGATTACCCATTTTATTTCACAAAGTGAAACATACACGCACAAAAAAGTTGTTACTGAAAAGCTGTGAAAAGCGCCAACATTTAAAAACAATAAAAATAAAAATACCAGGCAAGTTTATAACTCACCGCGTTTAGATCACGTTAACGGAACTCCATTAAATGAAAACCACAGAGAAGGACTGAAAATGAAAAATCTTTGCTTTCCTTGGATTGTCTCATAAAAACAGAAGAAAATATGCTCTTTATTTAAATCGAACAGCTGCAGAGACAGAAGTGGTTGAAACTAACAGCCCTTACAATAATTTATAGCTTCAGGATCGAGGCACTACGTTCCTCTCACACACTCGCTCCCACTGACACACATACACTTGGTGCAAATTCAGGTGGTTAAAATCCACAGATAAAAATCTCCACACTGTTTCACAAGTTATTAAACAAAGCTATGATGCTTTTTTTTTGTTTTTGTTTTTTTAATAATACAGTGAGGACAAAAACAAACCTATAGCTAGAAATTAACGGTGCTACATTACAGCGCATTAAACGTTACCGATGCTAAAACTCTTTCACTTTTAAAGACCGACGTTAACAGTTCATAAGTTATGAATAAAATCCCCGACTCAACATTCTTTCACATGTAGTGTGTGACTGAAACGGGGAAAAGCTAAACCGAACAGAGAGAAAAGTAAAGTTTTCTTTGGAGGAAATGGAGGAGTAAAGAATTCAGCTGATTTTTTTTTCTTTTCTTTGAAAAGGCAGATTTTGTTCGAGGATCTGAAACCGGCTGGGCCCTGCTGGATGGTCCGTCTTAAAGCTGAGTGGTACCTGGATGCGTAAACCAGATTAAAAACTGTCCAGGCGCGTTAATGTGCCACAGGGTCATCCTGCTGCGCCTCCTGCTCCTGGTGTTCTCTCCTCTTCATCGCTTCGAACACCGCCATCTCCTTAGCCTCCTTTTTCTGGTTCCTGGCTTCGTACTGCAGCCTGGAAGCCCGGCAAATATTTAAACACAAAGTAAATAAACAGATTAAACTGTTCTGTGTCGCCCTGGCGTTGCTGTTTGTACGGTGCGTCACCTGTTTGCGATGATCCTCTGCACGATGTCATCGGTGGTGAGACTGTTCCCGCTGTCGATGGTCCTGAATATCCCCCTCCTCCTCGGCTCCTAAAGGACAAACACACAACTTACTGCACCAATGTAACCGAGAACCAAGACCGAACAGAGACATGTATTAAAATATCACTGCAGGAACTGGGTCTCCTGGCGCCATCTTGCGTTAAAAAATAGCAATGTAATAAATGAAGTAATGTAGCACAAATTGCGTTTTAAACATCGTTTTTTTTTCTTGTTTTTGTTGCTGTACTCACAGCGTATGGGTCGACCCCGTTCTTGTCTGGGAACACCTCGGTTTTGCCGTGACAAACCAAATCCACCTAGAAAGTAACAGAAATGCAGGAATGCAGCAATACATGTGCAGCAACGCTAGTTTACCTAAAACAGTGAAAGATCACCGTGACGTCATGTCACGGTGATCCACTGTATGGAAATCATTATCAATACTACAGTCAAAAAAAGGTGTTTAAATAATGTTGTTTTCATGTTACAGTCTCATTTAAAAATGGTTCATTTCATCCTTCAAAACCTATGTTGAGTTTTTTGATATATATACACATATACAGATTTTTAATTGCAAGCCCAGTTGTAGTTACTCTCTTTGTGTTGACAGTTTGCCAGCAAGTTGAAATTTGGATGGAGAACGCGACGTGATCAAAAACATAGCTGTCCAAGGGAAGACCCATTTACTGTCTGTTAGTTATACTGTATTTGTCTGCATTATGTCAACGTACAATGCTTTAATCACTTATGATAATGACTCTACTTTGCTGAAAATTAAATAATCTCAAAGTTGCTCTTGTTTAGTGCTAATAAATTACTTTGATTTCCATAATTTCCACTGGGGAAGCATGCCTTTGAATGAAAATTGTGAAGAAACAATTTGCCCGTTAGAGGTTCCACTATATGGAAATCATTATCAATACTACAGTCAGGCAGAGAAATAAAGTATCTTAGTTTCAACAAAGCGCTATTAGCTGAAAATCTGAGACAGTGAATGATAGTTTTTGGTGTTTTTACACTTTCTTCTTGCATTTGGGAGCAATTTGCAGCCATCTTTCAGCCAGGCTGCTACTGTCCTCTTTAGCTGAACAGATAAAGTAGGTGCTAATTAATCCATTAAGAGAAAGTGAGGAACCCACCTTGAAATGATCCAGCAGGTCCTTGCCCACTGCATAAGGAGCACCAATCACCACCTCTGACACATACTACACACACACACACACACACACACACACACACACACACACACACACACACACACACACACACACAGGGAGACAATTAGGGAAAAACTAAATCTTCAGATACTTTTTTTCTTCTTTAAATGACTCTTAACCACAAAGCAAAGCTAAAACCTTTTGCTTCCTTAAATGTTTTCAAAAGGCATTCATCAGAACTGATAGCAGAAAACAGACAATGATTTTGTAACATTGATGTAACTGACACCAACACACACACACACGCACACACACACACGCACACACAATGCAGACGGTTAACAAGGATTCATTGTTCTTGGCTGACCGCTAACTAGAAGGAATGAAGGGCACAGAGCCCAGTTCAGGCCGCGGTGCTGTGAACACGAAGAGCAGAAAAGCAGCCCAGCACTCTGAGCATCAAGCCTTGCGTGTGCGTGTGTGTGTGTGTGTGTGCGTGCGTGTGTGTGTGTGCGTGTGCGTGTGTGTGTCTGTTTGAGTGGGAGCTCACCCGACAGGCGAGGACGCTCAGAGTCCTCTCATGGATGTTCATGATCGGGTAGTTCTTCCCCTTGTAGCGGTTCACTTCCTGAAGACGGTGGAAGGACTCAGTGAGTTGTTTTGACATTCATATCAACTAGATGTTTAGATTTGACGGCAGCAGAGGTTCAAAAGTCAAACTGTCTCTCAATCCTGGACAGCAGACGACGGGTTTCCAAGTCCAAACATGTCAGCTGTGCTTTTCACCGTTCCTTTTACTGCAAAAAGAAGTAACTGGAGCTTAGGGAGGAATTCTGCACACCTGATCAAAGTGCAGACCCACGATAACGTAGGCCTTCTCCGCCTGCTTGTAAACCATCTCCAGGAAGTCAACATGGCCGATATCTGGAGAAGGTCAGAGGTCAAGGCAGAAACATTTCTACAAAGCAGCGAGGAGGGAGCTCATAACATAACACGACCTCTTCCATTTTGCTGCTGTTTTGTTGTATTTCACAAAGCAAAAAGCATTAAACACTTGCAGACGCTAAGAACAGCAGATGAGATTAATTTGCGCCTAGTTTTGAGTCGTTCTCTTTAGATGTGAGTCAGACTGGAATAAAAACATGTTTCACTTTTTATCTCTAATGCACAGGATTGCTTCAGACTTGCATTTCTAAATCAATAAGTGATGCTGCAGATGCTAAAAGACATAAGACATTGTAAATCAAACACACTGTGCATTGTGTCAAACATTGGTAGATTATGAAATATGCTTAATTTAAATTAATTAATTACAAAGCCTATGGTTAATAAAACTATTTTTAATCACGTCCCACAAACTGTTACTTAGAAAAAACAATAGGCAGAGAGAATAAGTTCTATATTTTGCTACATGTCTAAGCCGGGTTTCATAGAGCCAGAAATGTGACAGATTCCTTTTTTCCCTCTTTTCATAGATGTTTAAAAATTACCAACAGATCTCAGCAGATTGCATTTGTTGATCTCAATTTAAGTAATACAAACTCCACTGCTTTTATAGGATGTGATGGTAGTTTATATAGCTGTAAATCACATAAAAAAATACAGAAACAAAGTCAGAAGGTATGCCATGACACATGCAAAATACCTCATTTGTATGTGTGCAAACTGCCTCAGAGCAGAGTTATGCTGTACGGTTAGCAGACTTGTTCCAGGACCAGCTGTGCTGATGTATGCTGTTACCGAATTAGACAAATACTAACATTTAAGCACATTTCACAGCTGCAAGTACCTCCACAAATTTAAACGTCAACAGTTTTCTCATGCGATAAAGGATACGGAAAAGATCAAAAGCTCCCGCCACATATATGATGGTGTCTCCAGGCTGCGGCTCCTTCCCTGAGGCAAACTGGATGATCTTCTGGGATGTTTGCAGGAACTGAGACACCCCCGTCCACGGACTGTGGACTGTCACACCCTGAAAAGGCAACAGCAGAACTTAGCGATAGCAGAACAAAAGCTATATGTAAATTCACGTCTGTCAAGACAGAAACCATTTATTTACCTTTCCAAAGTTGTCGGTGTGTTGCTGGTAATCTGTATTTTCCTGCAGGGAGAAGCACGTCAGCTCACAGTCAAGATAAGCGACAATGGGCGACACGCTGAACACAGGAGTGTGAACCTACCATGTTGCTGTGGTGGGCTTTGGTCATTAGCAGCATCCGTCCCACCAAGTCGGTGGTGGAGACGCCCTGAGTGCGTTTACACTCTCTGTAGCGCCCGGCACGCTTCACCTCTGCGTACGTGTCCTTACCGTCAACTGTTAGTGTGATGTCATCTGACAGACAGAAAGCAGAAGCTCAAACTTTGAAGGAGCTTCCACCAAATCATTTAGAGTACTTTACAAAAGTATGTACACTTTTTTCTTATTTTGTCATCCACTAACTTTAATGCATTTTATTGGGATACTATGCGATGAGGTTGTGTGTAACTGTGAAGTACAAGGAAAAAAATACGCAGATTTCCAAATTTTCACTTTTCAGAAAAAGTCTGAAAAGTGTGGGGTGCACTTGTGTTTTGGTCTCATCTGATAGAATCACCTTCACCTACATGTCTGTTTGCAGAGTTCACTTCACAACCTGACTTGTGGAGAGCTGGAAGCAGGACCCATTCTTTCATAAAGAATGGGTCCTGCACTTCACACTGCACACCTGAAGTGTGCAGTGTGAAGTGAAGATGTCTGTGAATACCTCAAACTTTTGCCTGATAGAAAAGTACGGGGGCTGCACAGTGGCGCAGTGGGTAGCAAGAAGGTCCTGGGTTCGATTCCCGGCCCGGAATCTTTCTGCACGGAGTTTGCATGTTCTCCCTGTGCATGCGTGGGTTCTCTCCGGGTTCTCCGGCTTCCTCCCACAGTCCAAAAACATGACTGTCAGGTTGATTGGCCTTCCCAAATTCTCCCTAGGTGTGAGTGTGTGTGTGTGCATGGTTGTTTGTCCTGTTTGTCTCTCTGTGTTGCCCTGCGACAGACTGGCGACCTGTCCAGGGTGAACCCCGCCTCTCGCCCGGAACGCAGCTGGAGATAGGCACCAGCAACTCCCGACCCCGTTAGGGAGAAGGGTGACGGAAAATGGATGGATGGATGGAAAAGTACGGCGAGAAAAAAACCCTACATAGAATGCGAGCCTGACTAGTCCTGTCACAACAAAATTCAAGACCCGTGATTCACGTATTTAAGGCCAACTTACATTTGCTTTAATACATTAAAAAGCCTTTATTTTAGATAAATTACCTTAAGACTTTTTAAGTAGAGACGTTCACACTAAGTGTTATTTTGTGTTGATTTATCACATGAAATCCAAGTGGAGTGTATTGTCAAAATGTGACAAAATGCTGCCTCACCTCCATGCACACAGAAGTCACAGTTGTATTTGTCCAAAGTCTCCAGAGTGGTGACATAAGGAGCGCCCTCTACGATCTCATCCACCCACTTGATGGCGCGGACCATCTTGTAGCGCTCTTCTTGCGTGAAAACTGGAGGACCTTTGTGTTTGGAAATCTCCGCTTTGAAAAGAAATTCTTGGAGTCAGATGCTAATCACTGGCATTTCTGCGTTGTACACACAACGTTCCCTAAACATAAACCGCAGCTTTACGCGAAACGCAATGATATGTCTTGATTAATAAAAACATTTAAATGTGAAGGAGGAAATTCATCTCATGCACATTTGTCTTACCATCTGTGTGGACCCCGACTATGAGGTAATCTCCCATCGATTTAGCCTGCCGCAGCTGGTTGGAGTGACCGTAGTGCACCATGTCGTAGCTGTGGAAACAAGACACCAGGAGTTTTAGAAACAATAGCTTGAAGAGGGCACTGCTCCAGGTCAAAAGAGATAAAACAACAAACTACCCAGAGGGAGGCTGCAGCAACAGCACCCCTGCTGTCAGGCTTTCTTCTTTTAAAAGCAACTAATATCTTTTAACTGACCTCGAAGTAAAGACGTTCAGGGCCAACTAAACACTATTGAATATTCACTATTGGGCTCCATGTTTGTCTGGTGCTGGTGGTTTATAGTGACAAAGGTTACTGGGACTAAGGTAATGGCCACAGGTGTCCTGTCGGCCACCAATGAGCAATGTTTATTTGACTTCAGTCGCTTAGTAACTAAGGCAATCGATGCTTTGCTATGCTAAACCAGAGATTTGACTGAAATAGAAAAAGTAAATATGAGGAGTAGCGGCTGCTTTTATCAATACAATTAATAAGTAACTAATTTGGACACTTTTGATTTGTAGTGAATCAAAACTATTTTACAGCTTGGTAAGATTTCCTGACTGAAGTAAAAGTGCATTGAGGCCGGAAACATCCAGATGTTTTGATCCAGTTGACCAATCCGATCGCTTTTGTTGTGGATCATAATCAGTGGTGTTGTGGATAAAATGATTCTGTGTCCTTCTAGTGTCTCTTATCTGCTCACACGCACAGTGCCGCTGCTTACATAACCATAACACATAAGACTGGAGACAGACACACATGTACAAAATGAAACTGATAACCAATACCTTTCAGGGAGGGTCCAGAATGAGGAGACAATAAAAGCAGAACACGCTCTACAACTTCTGCCTCACTTGGTTTAGTCAGAGGCTTTTTCAGATTCACTGTAATACTGACTGCTACAAGAAATCCTTCCTGCCCATCACCATCTATGATAACTCTGACTAACCTTGAATAATATGAAATACAACAACACTGCATTTCTACACTGGAACAGCAATACACTAGTAATCCAATACTACCATATTTTAGAAATGCCCAGGAAACCCCGAACCGTTCCGACAAAAAAATATTTATTGAAAATAAAACAAACCAGTTTAAAGTAAAAAAGGTTCAGTTCTGAAGCAGAAGCTGTCAGAAGGCGTATTTGATTATATCGCTCATCAAAATGTAATGCTTGTTTCTCCTTATGTCAAATGTTGAGTGTACAGCGTGTTTTATGACTGTTGTTTGTGTTCAAAATACTTTATGATATAAAAATACCTTGTTGCTGAAATGTGCTAAACTTGATTCATAACTTCCTTGTTCCGTGCACAGGACCAAAACAGATACATGATTCTGCAACATGAGTCAGTTGTCTGAGCAGCAGCAGCAGCCAAATCATGCAGAACTCCTAATCTAACAACACCACCACCAACTTCCATCTGACAGCTTATAAATGCACTTAAATATGTGAGTTTAAGTCTTTATTGATGCCAGTAAAATGTGTGAATATATATATATATATATATATATATATATATATATATATATATATATATATATATATATATATATATATATATATATATATATATATATATATATATATATATATATATATATATATATATATATATATAGTATTTCTCCTGGAGCCACTGCTACCAGGACTAACTATGGAGGTTAATTAGAATATAACTACATGTTATGTTACACTACTTTATGGAGCAGCTCTCAAACACCTGTTTGCCTACAGTTTACCTAGAACAAACACTCAGTACGATGTGAATTAAAGGAGCAGGAGGATTATGAGGTTATTTCTAACCCCAGGCGTTTTGGAGAGAGCCACTGCATTAACAGCAGTTAATTTAATTTAGACACTTAATTTAATTAAATTACATTTAATTTAGATAGTCACATATTTAAAGTCTTCTCAGGACCAAATGACATATAATGTGCAAAATAAATAGAAAAGCTATCAGAATAAGCTTTCCTATTTATTTTGCCTCCTGTCATTAACTGCTAAGTAGCATGCTAACTAGCATGCTAGTCAGCCGACTTGTTTCCTGCTGGGGGTTCCCACAAGGACGGCTGTAAACCAGACAAGCTTACCAATACCAGTAATACCAGTATAAGCAGTCAGTCCGACTCACCACCCATCGCACCACAACCGGACCACCCTCTTCCTTTTCTCCGGGCTACACGCGGAGGGACCCGGCTTACTGCCACCGGCTCCTCCACTCCCATCCTGGGTCGCGTGGTGTCCGTTTTTGATCATTTCTGCGAGTTTACGGAGATACGTGCAATGTTTTAGAGCTGCTTTGTGTTTCTTCTTAAAAAGTTACTACAATCTGCGCTGAAAGAATTGAGCAACAGAAGTCTTCAACAGGTAAACTCCTGGTGATCGGACTGAATGTCACTGAACAGCGGCCAACGCCTCCGATTGCGTCACGATGATCGAACGGTCTCGCGTTGACGTATGGTTGCATAAGAGATTTAAAGAAACAGAACCCGAATTTAAACCAAAAACATTTGACTTCGGTTTGGAGATAAACTGACGCATTTGAACACTTTTTTTTTTTTATGTTTAAACTCCCGAAGTTGTTATTTCACGCAAATTACCAAATCTAAGTTATAATTTGTGCTTAACCTCAACTCTTTTATTTAAAACCAGGTCTGTAAAATTAAAACCACGGAAGCCAATGTATACCACTCTAATAAAAATGTGTAATTTTGGTAGTATAATATAATTTCTTTTATTAACAGAGGCAGAATTGAATTGAGTCCATACAAAATATTACACTGCTTTTCTTCCTTGTCTTTCTCCTCAATATAATGGCAACTAAAAATGAAAATTTTAGCAATCAAGAACCTTTTTTTTTATTAAAAATTGTGTTTTGAAATTCTTCCAAATAAATGTGCACATAGTACATCTTCAAATCCCTAAATGGAAAAAAAAAAAAAAAAGTTATTATAACCTTTAAATGAAACTCTGGGTATGCACTTTTCATATTTGTACAATCCTATTATCATGTACTGATACCCACAAGAATAATCGGTTCATTTAACGTAAGGCAGGTTTATATTTGGGGAGAAAAAACCCACAGAAGGAATTCAAAATAAACAACAAAAGCTTTTAATATTCTGGTTTTTGTTTAGCATCTGAATATCATCTTCAAAAAGAAAAAAATGTTTAAGTTTAATACCAGTTGGAAGTAATAAGCCATCAACAAACCATCTTAACATACAATTCTAATACACAGTTCTCAAGCTGCTTATGTTCCACACATTCCAGCAAGATACTGCTCTTGTAATTAAACCCGTTAGCATTAAAATGTCAAGAAAACAAGTAAAACAAAATGTTTTACAAACATTAGCACCTCTGGTGTTCTTGAACGAGTTAAAGCATTAAATGGTAAACATTGCTAGTTTTTTTTTTTTTTCTGTCTTATAAACAAATGCTTTTCAAAATGCACCAATGAAAAGCGGAGTCATCTTCACATTCAGGTTTAACACTGTTTGCAGTTTTAGGAACTGTGAACCCAAGCTCATTATAGCTGTTCCCTGTTTTTGATTTAATAAATTACACGATGATCTCAATGTCATATGATCTTCCTGAGAGAAAAATAATCAATAACTGTTACTAACCAAACAAAACATTAAGTTATCACAGAAGCAACCAACATACAATTAAAATATGAAACACTTCTTTTCTTACACCTCTGTAAACAAATAAAGATAATTGTAAAATAACCCATAACATATACAATTATGATGGTAGAACGACTACCAAGTTCAAGAAATAGCGTACGTAAACTACAACCCCTTCAAAATAAACATAAATGTACAGCAATGTAAAAAATAAAACGTATACAACTTTAACATGCAACTTTTGAAAAATGGAGTAAAAATATATCTTTTGCATGTAGAAAAGTTAACAGTACAAAACTCAAAAAAAAATTTGCTGCCTTGCTTCTTCTGAAACGTTTCATTGACAAACAAAAGTCTAATTTTTTCCAAACAAACACTAAGAGAATTGACACTTTATGTGGCAGCACCAGAAGAGCAATAATATTGTTTATCTAGTCAATCTCCTACCAACAGGCAACATTGTTAAATCAAATCTGTTCCACAAAAAGCCAACATAGTGCTGAGCATGCATATGGCGCAATCAGATGAGCAAAAAGTGCGGGAGTGTTTTCATTACCTGAAAGCTTCCTTCTTCAGGACCTTTCTAAGACTTTTTAACTGACAGTTTTGTTTATAGTAATTTCAATTGCTCAGTAATCCCACAGCAACTGAAGAGGGCTAAAATTGCAGCTTTTATTAACCCCGCTGTAAAAAAGGTAGCATTAAAAAAAAAGAAAAAAAAAACTGCTACATGACGGGAGCTACTTTTAATTCCTGCTGCTGCTACAGAATGAATGTAGAACAAAACAGTGCAAAGAGCTTTCTGTAAATCTCATCACTCATACACATGCTGCATGTGTATATTTATAATTTCAATACAGGCAGCAACAGCATCTTAAAGCTGGAGTCTGCGCTCATCAATAAGATAAGGAACATAAATCACTGGTAGCACCTGAATGCACTTCATCATCTCCAAGACCTTCCCTCATTTACGCTGCTTTTTTCTTTTTTCTCCTCCTGCCTTTGTTGTAGCCTCGACCGAACCAGCCGCCCTGCAGCGACGAGGTCTCCTCCGACGGCTGCTGGTTCTCGGCAGAGGGGCTTTCCTGGCCGTTGGGGGAAGCTAAGACCTCACGGTTATGGCTTTGGTCTTCTTCTGGGCGAAGAGGCGTGGCAAGTTTGAAAATAGGGTCCTCTGCTCTGAGGAGAAAAATCACAAAGAAATAAAAAACATAGATAATAAGCCACTTTGTTTTGTTTTGTTTACATTTTTGCATGCTTTCATAAATGTGTTGTGTCTTGCAAAATGATTCAACCTTCCAATTGCAAACTTAAGTAAACAAAGTCGCTCCTGACAGCAAGTCGCAGGACCAAACAAACTATGAAAAAAAGTCCGGCTTGCAGTCAAATAAAAACTATACGCGCAGTTGTGGAGCCAACTGCCTTCAGATGACATCAAATTAGTTAAAAGAGTCCACTTGTGTGAATATTAATCTCCGTATAAATCCAGTTGTCCTGTGAAGACAACTACAAAGGTTTAGATCACATACTATATGTGTATTGGAGAATGGCTCAGTCAAAGTCCAGACTTGAATCCAGTTGATAATCTGTCACAAATCAAAAATAATGTTCACGATCCCATCTGATTGAAATTGAGCTGTTTCGCAAAGTAAAAATTTAAAATTGATGTTGCAACATTCACAGACAGCAAAAGGCTTTACGAGGACTGGCCAAGGGGGTTTGAATACAAATTCAGTCCACACTTTTCAGATTTAAAAAAAAAAAAAAAGAAAGATAAACATGTAAACTGACGCTATGAGTGTTTAACACAGACGAGTTATTGTGATTTATATCAGCGTGTGATTTATTTTAGCACAGTTCACCATTTCTGGCGTTTCCAACAGAAACGTCCACTTCTGTCCTTATCAGAGGAAGTTAAATTAAGTTAAATGGAGCATCGTTTTCAATTCTGTTGTTTTATCCAATCCATACCTGTCGTATTCGGGAATCTGGATGTTCAGCTCTTCCATGAGGAGCCTCATGACATCGTCACACTTGCCGTGAATTTTCAGCACAGCCAGATCATCTTTTGGAGTCCACTAAAAACAGAAACAGAAACAGAAATCTGGCACAGAACATCTGACGCAGAACATCAAGGCATTTAAAAAAAAAACAACCGTCCAATTGAATGTACCTGGAGATTCACAATGTAGAGTTTGGGCCTTTTGTTTGCAGGCCTATTCATGGACCACAGACAAGCATATTTCTTTAGCACCTTTTGAAGGGAAAAAAACAAAAGCAAAAACTCATTTATTTATGTTAGATGTGTTAGCAAAGAACTAGACTTTCTGTAACAACAATAAATGTTGCTGGTTGATAAGCCGTCTCAGAAATTATTGTGATTTAAGATTATTTCCAAGCAATATACTGATGATAATAATGCAAGTCCTGCGACAGACTAGCGACCTGTCCAGGGTGAACTCCGCCTCTCGCCTGGAATGCAGCTGGAGATTGGCACCAGCAACTCCCGACCCCATTAGGGAGAAGGGTGACGGAAAATGGATGGATGGATGAATAATGCAAGTCAGCCCTCTTAAAGAAAATAAACTTTCCTTTTGTACAGAACGCACCACAATGGAACTGGAAGACATTTTGAATATCTAAAATAAAACACAATAACCAATAAAGAGGAAATACAAAACCTGCCTTCAGACTGGAGCCCAAGCAGAGTATGACGTCAGCCTCGTTGGCAGCCTCCGCCGCTCCCTTCCAGTTCAGAGGTTGTTCCAGGGTTCCACGCTCCCCAAAGTGCACTATGGTGTCTCTCAGCCCACTGCCACAGTGGCTGCAGAGGCGCCCTGTCCCATGGCGGTGCAGCGACGTACGCTCCGTTACGTCAAATAAGCGCACAAACTCCCTGGCAGGAGAACAGGAAGTGCACACCTGGAAACAGAGACAGTTGGTGCAACTCTGTTTACTTTGGGAGAAACTTCAGCAAGACAGTTTAGCAAGTCATTCATTTTGTCTGGCACAAAACTGCTACTTACAACCTGTAATCTGTGAAATAATTGTAACAGTAATGGGAACAGCCTGCCTAAATCCTATCTGGTTATTAAATATGAAAGCCACGTCTCACCTCCACATTCCCACATTTCAGTTAAATTAAAATTTTTGGGATTTTCACACAAGACGGTTTAATGATACAAGTAAAAATATTCATCTTGAAATGCTTAAATAGTACATTTATCTGTAGATACAGAAAAACCTTTAACAGATATTTATGGACTTATGTTATTTTGTTGTCATTATTTTGTAAAAATCAACTTTGACATTCAGGGTTTTCTTTTATATGTTTTGTTCATGGCTATAAAAAAAAAAAAAAAAAAATGTCATTCATATTTAGTCAAGGCAAATCACCAAATTTGTGCACTAAATTTATGTTTTTAAAAATCATCTATGGCGTATGTTGTGTGATTATTCCAACACACAACATATGCCAAAACACAACGGGTCAAACTCATCCCAAAAACAGGTTCACGTAAATCTCTGACCAGAGCTACAGGTCAGTTTGTCAAACATCACCTAAATCAAAATCAGAACATAGGTAAAAGCATCCATGAAGTTGGATCCCTTCTATAATCGATCACAAACAAATAGTGAAGTCAAAACTCCAGCAGCATGTAAAAAAAGACATTCTAAAATGTCCACTGCTTTTGCAGTAGAACAAAAACTGAACTGTCAGACAACAACATCCTGACTTACTGGAAAGTGGAAATAATTTAGTGTTAAATGATAAAAATCAGTGAGAGACAAAAACGAAGTCATGGTAGAGGAGTGTTACCTCGATGAACATGTTGCCATGGAGCTCAGACAGAGCTTGTCGAGGCAGACCGCTTCGCAGGTGAAGTCCATCACAGTTTTGAGAAACAACATGCTTCACCTAAATTGGGGGGGAGAGAAGACATTTGAATGTTCCTGCAAAAAAGGGAACAATCATCACCATCTGTTTGGGTTTTAACATACAAGCTTCTCTTTGTGCAGCATCCTGATACACATGTGTGTGACGGTTGGCGCAGCTTTGCTCAAGTCTGAAGAGCTAGAAAATAAAACCGACATGAGAGCAAAAATCAGTTCAAAAATATTTCTGAAACTGGCTTTCGATTTCCATCAGGCCGCACTATAACTCACCTTATGGTGCGGCCCTTCTGCAGCTGCGTCCACACCCCGTTAGGTCCTCTGTAGTCTGGGATGGAGGCTGCCTAAAATTAAAGTCATCATCACTTCTGGGAAACCACAAAAAACACAGAGGAAGAAAGGTCTTGCGTACTGTGCTGATTCCTGCTCCAGTGTAAACCACAAGGCGATTGGCTTGCTTGACAGCCGCAGCCAGCTGCTTGACTTTACTCTTTAATTCATCAGCATCGTCAAACACCTGCAAACAGCCCATGAGGATAAATATGCTAGACATATTAGAAATAAGGCACCAAAGAGAACACATATGTTCATTTATGACTTTTATCTTTATTCACACATCATAATCTCAGCTAATGGGAGCAATTTGATGGAAGGGCCCCAATATGGAACCCTAAGGTACCCCCTTGTGATTTTCAGTCTGTTCTGGTTGTAAAAAAAAAAAAAAAAGGGACCAATGGCCATACATTTAGTTATACCTGCCTGGCCGGTGGAGATGTTGTCCTAGTGACAAAAATGACTCGCCTGCAAGAGTATTTGAACTTGTATTTCTCCATTTGGTAGTCCGCTGCTGGGCTCATTCATTCACTCACCTCCTCCTGCTTCCTCTTCAGGACATTTCTTCGGATCTGCCTCCTGCAGAGCTCATCCACGGCCTCTCTGTGCAGCAGCAGCGCTGCGGCCTCTTCCTCCGACCGCTCAGCCTCAGGCTTCTTCAGAACCCGTCCGACCTGCGGAACAACCAACCGAGAACCCTCTCAAAACTACCTCCATGGAAACCACAGATTTAAAGACCCGACTGCGACGTTAGCCTGCTAATGCGGTACACCGCTATCTAATTACGCTTTTCAAATGTCGCCTTACCAGTCGGAAAATTTTTCTCTCTCTTTCACGTTGTAGTATTTTGGCTTTTTCCAACGCTTTTCTCTCCGTCCGGGATGAATTCCCGGTCTTCGGATCGTCCTCCATTCCGACACCGGCTAGCTGGGAAACAAGCTAATCTATTCAAAACAAAGCGACTGAGCGGAGGCGGACGTCAGGCAAGTAGATCAACGCGATGAGGCGACCGACAGCGACCTCTGCTGCTCGGAGAGTGAAACTGCCAATAGATTCAGAAAGTTTAGAAGAAAACTTGATGGCGCTTTTCTGGCGTAACGAGAAATTTAGAATTATTATAGAAAAGACAAATCCCTCCAAATAAACCAGAAAAACTGAACTGTAAATGGACAGCATCTCGCTCCCTACTTTTAACTTCTAACCTACTGAAATTACTTCCATATCAATATTGCCATTTTGTCTGCCACCTCATACTTACTAGTATTCACCAAAATACAACCACAAACCTCATTCTTTGTGTTTTTTACAATGTCTGCTGTATCTGAGAATATGTACGCTATGCTCTAAATTACTGTTGTGTAAACTTTGCAATGATGAACTTCTGAACCGATGACTGTTTTAAGTGACTTGTGGTACATCATTCACCTTTTCACCCACTGTAACAAATTTCTGGAATAAATGCCACTCCCACCTTGTCATCTCAATCTTTTGATGCACCTCTGCAGATCTGAATGTAATTATGAAAGCTATAATATAATCCTGTATTCTCAGAAACATCACAACAGAAAAATAAAACAATAAGAAACCTTTATTATCAAATATAAACAAATAAATACCAAACATACTGAGCCTTTGTACACAAGAATATAAAAAAGCAAAAGTCTACACATATGGCAAATCTGTACTTATAAAATGGTGCAAACTGTAAGGCAACAAATGCTTCCAAGCATGAAAAACACCCATGTCTAAAATGTGACAGTGACATTTGGGTGTGTCTGAGAACAGAATAAGCAAAAGTCAAAAGAGCCAAACTGTGCCAATACTATGGAAGGCCAACAGTGCTAAAAATGAATTGAAAATAGACTATTTAAATGGGACACAAGTCATTCAAATGTGATTAAATGTCACTCTAGAAATAATGGTTCCACATGTGCAGCACATCTGTTAGGGGGGGATTAACACTGCTCCAGTCAAGCTGATTGACTTGCCTTGCAGATCATTTTTTCAGTTATCAAAATTTGTTTAAAAAAGAAAACAACAAAAAAGTAATGAAACAGTTTAAAATTATGGCACTGCAGCATTGGAAAGACAAAAAGTGAAATAATTATACGCAAATCTGCATATTTGTGTATAATTATCTAACGCTTCAGATATGGATATGTGTACAGACACATTTTTAAAATATAATAAATTTTAACACTTTTGGCCCTCCATACTTCACCTGACTTTGTTGGAAGGCACAAATAACATCATTTCTATTTATTTATTTAGTTTTTTTTAGCACAGGTGGAATCACTGGCTCCAAAACTGAGTAAAAATGCACGTCAGGGGCCCGGGTAAAGATGTGTGGAGTCCAAGTCAGCCATGAATTAAGAGCCAAACCGCCGATGGCGTTTGTTTTCAACTCTTGAGAATATTCTGTTCTGATGAGCCACGATTCCTCTACTGAAAACTCTGAGCGATGCAGGAAGCAGATTAGATAAATAATTAGTTTTCCTGAAACAGCATCTCTATATCTCCTGGGGTCGGTCAGCTACAACATCCATTTAGATTTTACATCTAACAGGTTTCTTATCTTGCATTTATTCAGTTGGCTGAGGGCATTGCTAGATGGGTTCTCACTGGGGCCAATTAGAAAGGTGTCATCGAGGTCTAGACGAACAAACGCTTTTGGGAACCCTTTGAGGATTTGCTTTAAAATGTCCTCGTTTTGTCTCCTGTGGTTTCTCGACTGAGAATCCAGACTTCGGGCCGGTCCGCGCCGCAGCCCCCATGTGACATTCTGCAGCCTTTTTCTGAATCCTGGAGGGAAGGAAAGATGATTTTTATTAGCTGAATTTTTTAATTACTGATGCCACATACAAATCTCTAAAGTGTTCAAGACAAAAATAATTCAAATTCAGTCCCAGAAACATGACTTTGAAAAATAAAACTTTTAATTTGGTTAAAATTATTCAGGGGGGACAAAATTCCATCTTAGAAAATAACAAAATCACTGGTAGCACAAATGTTGCCTCTGCCAATATGACAGCACTTAGTGTTCTCTCATAGCATTTTACCAAGTTCAAACCTACATAAAGCAATGACTTGAAGAACATTTCTGTGTTGATCTGGAATATTACTCTGCTGCCAAACCTAATGATGACCCATTTTCAGTTCTGCGTAAGAATCCACCGGATTTTTATTTGAAGTTCTACGAAATCCGATTAACCTTCAAAAGTAAATATAGGTTTAAAAGACTTCTTGGTGGTACCAATAAATATGCCATCGGTGATTTCAGCTTAGAACAATTACTCTGGAGTTACTTTCCACTGAATAAATGTGATTATGTTTTTCTAAGACTTTCCACTGTTAGATTATGGGACAGCAATACAAGATGAATGTATTTTATGGTTTTTAACACATCTTTGACATGGGTGTCAATAACTGTGGCTGGTACTGTAAATATTTTAATGTCGGCTGAATTCAGCTTCTAGTGAACAGGCTCCGGTACACTGAGGGAAAACTCACATCCTTTCTCTCTTCCTCTCCAGTGATTTCTGCGTCGCAGCAGACAGAGAACTCTTCCCTCGGGTGCAACCGGCATGTCCGTTCTAAACAAGATTAATCACACATACACCCATACACACACCCACACACACACACAAACAGCTTAGTCAGCAGAGATAGGAGGGATCAAAGAATAGAAATATATATACAGAGGACTTGAGTAATTCAGTCTTCTAACCATAAAGGCGCTTTTAGTATAAAAGATGAAATATGTTTGGTTTTAATTTTTGGCCATTTCTACTTTGGTCTCCTTTGTCTAAAGGACACCTATCTTGATCATTTAGGTCATGGTTTTAGAGAGAAATTGTTTTTTGTTGCAATCTGCCCTAAAATGCGACACTTAAGTTTACTTTTAAATTTAGTTGTGTTGACCTGCTGTTAGGTCTGAGAAGATGAGTATATGTCTGTTTCTATGAGCGTTGCAAGTGTTACCTCACGAAAGAATTTGCTGCACCCTATAGTTTAGGTAAGAATATCTACAATGATTTTCACTGGTGAATATGTGTTTATTAATGAGGACCAGTAGTGATCTCTTCTTGTTTTATCATTAGTAAAGGGGCGGTATTTTGTTTTTTTCCAGCCATATAGCACCATTGTATAGTAGAACCAAGTAACTGTGTTACCTTCAGTTGTTACAAAAATGCTGTAAATATCAAACATAAGTCAAAAGAAATTTGATTTCGCAATTTAGCGTCTTGAAATTGGGCCAGTGTCTCTTTAAGAAGCGATTGCTCTTTCGGAAACTCTGCCTTCAGTACGTCATCAAAACAATAATCCCCCACTGTGCCGTTAACAACCGTTTTCAATCAGCAGTTCATCATACTCCCGGTTCCACCAGGTGTTAGCTAATTGCTGCTGCCGCTAGTCTGAAGGAGCTGAGTGGAAGGACGGCTGCTCTGTGAGGCAGAAGCTCAGCTGGAGGAGCTTTGTGAGATCAAGGATTTCTCAAACCTGCATGAAAGAATCAAAGCAATCCATGTTTTTGATGAGGGAGTAACATTACAAGATGGTATAAAGCTAGAAAAAGTTGATTTTACATTACACCACCCCTTTAAAGAGAAATCTGTATCTAGAGGTCAAAGGTTAATGGAAACCAGAGATCTAAAATTGAATACAAAATTCTGATTGGCGCGTCTCTAAATAAAACAACACATGACATTCCATGTGTTGTCTTTTTCATTGCAAGTCAAGTCCTGGTAAGAGTGATCAGATAAAAACATTAAGGCCAGGAATGAAACACCCATTTTTACTTTGACTCGACATAAATGAAAAAAATAAATAAATAACTGAGCCATGATACAAGTACGCTCCATGTTACTTTATTACGGACCCAGATGGTCCAGAATCACCTGTTGTGCACCTGCATCTAATTCTACCACCCCAGGATTTACCGCACACTGCAGGGAGATTACCTGCCGTCTGAGCTGCCTCTCCCTGGCCAGCTCTCTGTCCCATCTGATCAGCTGCATCTGCTCTCCGGCTGACAGACTGAAGAATATGTCGTAAACCTCATAACGGGCGGCGCGCAGCTGGGGAGAAGAAACAATTAAAAAGCAGAAGATGGTTTTAATGATTAGCTCGTAACGGCGCGAGTTAACAGATGTCTGTACGGCATGTGTTTGTGTTCACACCTGCAGAGCGACTCTCTCCTGCAATAATACGTCTTGCCTACTACAGCGATCCCCTCTGCTGGCGCTCTGCTGCTGGAAGGCCTGCAGGAACTGCTGCGTGTCCTACACACACACACACACACACACGCACACACACACACACAATACACACACACACACACACAGCAACATATAGATAGTATTGCAAAAATATTCATACAGCCTGAGCTTTTCCATATTTTGTCTTGTTGGTGTTTTGTTTGGGTGTGTAATGTGATAAGAAAAGTGCATAGCAGTTGATAATTGTGACACACTTTATTAAAAATGTGTACAAATGTTTTCAAAGCGAGGTCCGGGGGCCATTTCCGGCCTCTGGACTCAGTCTGTGTGGCCTCTCGCCCACAATTCAAAAATAAATTAGAACGGTTAGAACAAAGTCAGAACAAAAAGACGAGTTTAAATTCAAATCTTCTTACGAAAATGTTAGACGCAACACAGTGATCATTTTTCCAAAGCTTTCTGGTTGCCTGCTGCTGTCGTGGTAACTAGAACCACATCTACTCATTCACATATACTCTAAAATACACCAAGGTGTTTTTTAGAGTATACACCAAGGTGTATACTCTGCTTTTAATCAGATTTTGATTTGATTAAAAGCAGATCAAAATCTGATTTTAATTGCTGTATTAAACCTCAGCTAAGTACTAAAAGTGTTTGCAAATGAGTACTGACCTAAATCTGCTTTTTATTGCGAATAGACAAAATACTTTTTAAGTTTTCTTCAACTGAGCCAAAAATAAACAGCAAACTGGACGCCTTTCATTTAACAAGGAAAATGTGTAAAAACCACTTGAAGTTTTGGATTTATGATCGCATTCCTACAGTGATCTGATTACTTGTTTAATTAAAAGCATCCATGGCGATGTCCCAGTCTGAAATTGACATCATAAATTGGTCCGATATCAGCCTGAAAAACGAGTATCGGGTTATATATGGTCTGCATCTAAAAGAACACAGACAGAAGCATTTCTGCCCAGCAGCGCTTGGATGCTGGGTAGAAAATAAATCAGTCCATTGTTGTTGTTTCTCTATCACTTGATCAAGCCTTTTTTTTTAACAATCCACACAACAAAACAAGCAATAAAATTACGTACAAGTCAAGCTTATATCATATTGGGTCAATATTGGCATCAGCCAATAATCTACATCATAGCAGAAGTGAAAAAGTTGTACTACTAATAGTTCATCCTTGGTTTATTGTTGAGCAGGTATAAGTTTTTGAAAATTATATTCTTTCTGTCTGTGAGTGCAGTGAGCTGACGATTTTGACACACGTGACAAAAAGCTCGGACACTCCTGGTCAATTATGAAAATTTAAGACAGTACATTCATATTTCTGTTTGTTAAAATAAAAAAACAAAGGCTCAGGGCATGAATATGTTTGCCAGCTTTTTAACATCAATCGGTGATCAGCGTCAGTCCTGCTGTTTCTACTCACCCTGATGGTGCGCACCAGCTGCGCAACTCTCTCTGTCCTCAGAAGCCTGCGAGTTAGAAAGCCTTTTACGGCTGCAGCCACCAGGGGGCGGCAGCGCTGCGAGAGCGGGCTCAGGGGCTGATGAAGCCAGAGAGAGAAAGAGAGAGAGAGAGAGAAAAAGAGAGGGTGAATAATGATAAGAGAGGGGGAAGACAGAGGAGAATGCTAATTCCATCAATGACAACCAATTAATTTCCACCACGGCGTCTCAAGGTCCTTTTGCTGGCATCTGTTCGGCGCATCGGCGCAAGTGGACTCGCGGCTCATCATTAGAACAGAGAATAATAAACAGAATAATAAGCAGCTGATGTGCTGTCACTCACTTGTTGATTCAAGAGCCGCAGCATTAAAGGGTCACGTTCGCTAAACAAATGGAGTCTAACGGGAACTCAGGTCGTTGATTAGATCCGGCACAATAGCACGTGATTGGTGCTGATTAGGATTAAAAATATATGGAGCGGGACGAAAAGCTGCACAGGTAAAAGGTGGAGATGTTGCGGTGATACCTGAGGGAGGCTGGAGAAGGTTAACGCGTCCCCAAGTCGAGAGCAGGGAGACACGTCCTGCAGGAGACGGTAACGTGTTGCCAACACCTGAGATGGACAGAAGGACAGATCAAATATGAGGGTGTGTGTGTGTGTGTGTGTGTGCGTGTGTGTGTGTGTGTGTGCGCATCTGGGAGAAGACAAGGGTGGAAAATATTGAATTGGAAAGGACAGCAAATGAGGCAGGAGGAAGAAATTAATTGAGGGTGGAGAGAAGAAGACAGAAGGGGAGTGACGGGGCACAGAGAGAAGAAGGATGAGGCGAGGACCGGAGAGATCCGGGGAAATTAATACAAGCAGACAGTGAGAACAACGTTGGAGGTGGAATAACAGAAAACAAAGAGAGGGAGCGAATAAAAAGAAGGAATCATTAGCGGCGGCGCTCAGCGGGACGATCTGGCGCTCAACTACAGACGCTCATGAATTAAGCAAATTATCCTTCCCTTTTCTGTGTCAATTCCCTCAGTCCCCCCTGCCTCCGCCCCCCGCCGGAGAGTCCGGCCAGCTCGCTCTCACCGCGTCACAGAGCCAGAGAGAAGTCTTCTTTATTAAACAGCTTATGTTAATTATATTGTTGTTAAGGATACATAAATTAAACAGAGACCACAATTAACAGGGCGAGGACGGCAGCCAAGAACAAATATACGGACACGGGCTACGGAACCGGGAACAGGTTGCCAGAGAACAGCAGGCGTCCTTGAAGCCTTGCATGGTCTCACACACACACACACACACACACACACACACACACACACACACACACACACACACACACACACACACAAGGGAAACAGGCAGCCGTGCCAGCTTGTCTTTTAGGGATGTAATAAAACATTTATGGTAGAATCCCCCTTTTTCTCCAGGCTGGGGGGAGTCTGAAGGTCTCTCGTAACGAGCAGACGTCTGCAGTCTGGCCCCAGCCCAGGAGCTCACTCTCACAGGTAGGCACACGACCTGCGCGGGAAACGCTCATGTGCTTTTTAGTCTCAAAAGAAACATTAGCAGCCCGAGTTATTATTCTTCTGAAACAGACAGAAATTCATCAAGCGCGTTCCAAAAAGACAAAGTCGAGACGAGCCAGACGCTGATTTACAATTCCTCAAATTGTAATTCCTCAAAGGTGACTTTGGGTGAGCCGAGAACCCCGGGCAGGGTGAGTTATTGGTGCCGCTCTGGAATTACGCTGCACAGAATCTGTACGGCAATAAGTGATGCAATCCGGTGCAAGAGGCAGGCCAATGGGAGGATGCTGCGCTGTTACAATACCGTGCCTCAGAGTAAATGTTTTACTGCTGTTGGTGTTTCAGATACAGATGCAGACGCATTTGTTATTGGCCCCGCTGGTAAAGATGAGCAAAAAGCTGTGAAATAAATTCTGATTTAAGCGTGTGTATATATATATATATATATATATATATATATATATATATATATATATATATATATATATATATATATTAAATACATATATTTATATGTATTTAAAAAAATACCTACATATATATATATATATATATATATATATATATATATATATATATATATATATGTAGGTATTTTTTAAATCCAGCTTTTTATTTGAGAACATCTATTCAGTGGGGGCAAACAAAATCAAGTTTGGAGATGCTTATTTTTAACAAAATCTCAAGCAGCTCGGTTGTTGCCAGTCCAAACAACCCCATGAATATTCATGGAACTAAAACTGGTTTATTTGTTTAAACTTTTACTTTCTAACTTTCTTTCTATTAGCATGTGGTATAAACATGATGATCAGTAGGAAACAGTGAGCAGTGGGAACTCTCTGAGCATCACTAAGTTCTGTTTTCAGTTAAGGTTGCGACTTATTTTAGCTATTGATTATTCTGATGATCAATCGGATTAAAAAAAAAAAAAAAACACATTCTAGATTTTTCATTGCAAGCAAATAATTTAAATACCTTTTAGAATGAGAAGATACACATTTTATTGCCCAAAATGCAACAGCAACATTCCTTTAGTGAATATTTGATTATTTGTAACAAAGGATGCACTTATAGCTAAAAAAAAAATAAGAGTTTACTAATTTGTTGATTTTTTTTTTTTTTATTAATAATAGCAAAAATTGTTTAACAGGAGTTTGTGTTTTAAACAGAATTAGAACCAGGTGGAGCTAAAAATGCCACTTGAGAAGTTCAGGGTAAAACAGCATCTTAAATGTGTGTCATTGGCCATTTTTAGGGGTCTACATACCAATTAATGATTACTCAATGTCTAAATTTGTAGATGATTACTACTAACATAGTAGTAATCATAATTTAGTAGTAATCATAATAATGATCAATTAACCACCATTAATTAATTCGACTAATTGTTTCATCGCTTTTTTCAATTTCACAGTCAGCGATTCCGCTATGAGTAATTTCTTTTTTGTCAAAAATAAAAATAGTACTTACTCGCTTATCAAATAGTTTTCACTGTTGTTATAAGGAGTTGGGTTAAAGACGAACTAAGAGCGGTGGGTCTAAAATAAAAGACAAAAATACACGCTAAGGGTTTCTGTGATTCTGTTGTCGAAACATTTCCTTGGTGCTTGGAGAGCAGAGACGGTTGGACTGTGAGAAACCGAGTTCACTCAGCGTCTCCTCAGTCTAATACGTTCCTGTTTATCACCTGCTTGACAGCGAGGCGTTCCCAGCTGACTGTTTAAACTCCTCATCTACCCGGCTTGTCCTGCTCATAAAACGACTGCAATATTGAAGTAATCAAAATCTAATTTGACTTCTCAGGACTGTCTCATGATTTCATGATTAAGGCGGATCATAAAAACAAAACAAGAGCTGTTTTATGGCAACTTATTTTTCACAAGTCCTACACTTTTGAGAAATAAGAAGAACGACAGCATTTCTTCCCAGTTGGACGGACTGTCCATGTTATTCGACTGCAGAATAATTTAAGTGGACCGTAGCCGTCTATTGCCAAGGAAAACGAATGGTGCTCCGGGATTTGCGAACGCCAGCCAACAGCGTGTCAAGCAGCATCGCGCCAAGTCACTTCTGCTTCCCAAGTTGCATTTTCTTTCGAACATTTTAGATTTGTGCTAGGAACGATAATACTTGAACCGGTGGATTTTCCACCAACGTTTCTGAGTGACGCGCCGCTCAAATCAGAGAAATCTGTGAATAGGTGGGGATCCAAATATAATGTATTTGTGAAAGCATGTCCCATAAACTCTGATATTTTGATATGAAAGGTTTGTTTTCAAACAAAGACCATGAAACAGGGTTTCTGCACAATCTGCAGGACCTGGGCTGGTACCTAACACATACACAACACACTCACTGCACTTGGCTAACAAATGAAATTAGGACTTTTAAATAAAACATAAGTCCCGACTATGGTCTGTACTTATATATTTAATATATAATTATATTTATTCCCTCAAAGTTGCCAAATCATGTTTTCAATGATCTCACCTGTAGGAGTTCTTCCTGCTGCTTCCTGTGCTCCTCTTGCAGGGCTCGGACTTGAGCTGCATGCATCTGTTTCAGTCTCTCTTGTTTACTTTTCAGTGTCTCTTGTTTCTGGAAGCCGCAGCCTTCAGACAAATTCACCCCAGCTAAATCTGACGACAAGAACAAACAGTCAAAAGTTAAAAATGATTTCAAGGCCAAACTCAGACGCAGAATAATCGGAGAAGAAAGCCGTGCTTGACCAGGAACGGCTCTAACTGATGACCAGCTGGTCAGAAAGTCAAAGTTAATTTTCCAACCAAGCCTTGCACCAGACATAATGATCACTTTTCATTGAGGCTGGGCAAAGGAAACTGTAAGCAATTGTTTTAAAAGGAACCTGCATTTCAAATGAATTGTCAAAACACATCTGAAGTTCACTCAGGCTGCAAGAAAGCAAGAGAGAGCAAAGTTTTAAGCAGATAAGTGGAAGGCTAACTGGAACATAGCAAAGCTTTTTTTTTTTTTAACTTCTCCGCATTTGGAAATGTCTAGACTATGCACACGAAGATACCCGTTTCTGTAATTCCAGCTATGCCGATTGAGCTTCTCATGAATATTTGGGCTAAAGTCAGTTTAAAATAGGGACTGTCCCAATCTAATACTGATATCAGAAATCAGTCTGATATCAATATCAGACTGATCATATCTAAAATCTGACAGAAGCAATCCACTCCAGCATTGAGTCCGCCCCAGCATTTCTATCCAGCAGGGCTTGTATCCTGCATGCAGACTCAATAGTTAATAATAAATGTGTCAGTTGTTCTCAAACCTGTTGTTTTTGACTATTCTGTTAATAATGTCACTTGAACAAGTCTTTTCTAACATGCAGCACTATAAAATAAGTAATGAAAGTATACATGATTCATGCTGATATCATACTGGGTCAATATCGTATCAGAAGTTGCATCGGGACACTGATAGTTTAAAATATCAACTCTTGATCTTTTTTTGTTTTTCGCTATTAGTCATACCCTCCTTTGAAGGAATTGCACTCTGTCCTTACCTGTAGGAGTGCCAGAGTTTGGTGTGACCACAGAGTCCGCTGTTCGGCCCCTTCCTTCATTCATCTCCACAGTCCCCCCGGTCACATGCATGAGCAGTCTCCGTTTGACCTTAGACACCCCCGACTGATCCTCACCACCACTCTCTGGAGTCAGACCCTTTGTCTGATTGTAACCACGCTGTGAGCCGAGGTCGGATCCTGATCCTTCCTGCAACCAAAGGTCTGACGGTGTGGCCACGTCATACGACCGATTCAGAGACTGTGAGGGGACGGGGCCCTCAGTGTCAGCAGCTACATTCCACACTCTTTCCTTAAGATGTGAAAGGTGAGCTGCAGGGACGTCTTTGCAGGCAACATTTCTGAAAATACTGGGTATTCGCATCTGCTGTGCTACGGACATTGTATTTTTAGAAGAGAGTTGCTCCGTTTTGGAAACACCACGCTGAATATTACCACTGCCGCCGCCGTCTGGACTCATCTCATTTCTGTTTTCTTTTATTGAGGCTTGGACCTGACTGTGTTGGCTTAGTTTAATTACCTGAAAGCCATTCTGTAGGGAAACATCCCTGAGACTTGACCTTGGATTAGGTCCCACATCTTTATCCATGTTCTTAAACTGAATGAGTGATTGTCTTTGCCGTAAGTCATCTACTTCATTGCCATCATCATCAGCAGCAGCATCCTGTGCGTCCTCCAAACAGCAGGACACACAGGAGGAATTATCCGGACCAGCGTTTTCGATTTGCTCATAGTCCTTGCTGCGCTCAAGGTTCTCATCACTTTGCGCGCTGCAGTCAGGTTCCCGGCGATCGTCCAAGTTCTCTTTGACTGTGGACTCCAGATCTGAGATCAGCACCTTCAGACTGCACAGGTTGGACTCGAGCTGATCGATGTGCAGCGAACTTTTGGCAAACACGCTTGTGGCATCGTCTCCAACGATGACGCTCCCAGAAGGAACCGCCGTTGGGCTCTGTGGGCGATCGAGATTTATGTCCTTAACTCTGACCTCGTTAAAGTCAGAACTGGAGTCTGATTTGAGTTCTGGTGTTCCTGCAGCATTGACTGTTTTATGTTTGCAGGGAACGGGACTCACACAGAAGCTTGGGACTGGAAAAGAACGGTACTTCTCAACTCCTCCATGAAAAGACGGCAGACAAGCTGGCTCATAAAACGTCCCTTGGATAAGGGAGGTTTTCATCAAAGACTCATGCTGCTGCATCAAAACACTGACCTGTTTAGGTGCCGCTATGACCTCTTGAGAACTGTTCAGTTTGTTTTTTAAGAATGTCTCTTCTTCAATGCTGAGGCGTTCCATTGCTTTCCCATCTTCTGCTACGCCTTCGCACTCAATCCTGTTCGATTTCCGGGGTTTCTGAGGCGAGGCTTCCTCCAACCAGATAAGAGTGCCTCTCCCCTCCTTACTCTTTTTGCCCTGTACCGTCACTGCGCCCTTGTGGTGTAACTCCTCGTTCTCCTTGTCAGAAAGGCTCGGCTCCTCCGCTCGCCCTTTTGGCTTCTCTTGAATTCTCTCCTGGTGCATTTTATTGCTTTTGGCTTGGTTCCTCAGCATCCGCTGGCGCCGCCGATACTCCTGAGACTTCTTCAGCAAAGCCTGGAGGCTCAGAGGACGAGACTCCTCGGGCTGCTTGAAGTCAGGGATGTCAATCTCAACGTCTGCAGGTTCTGCCTCTGCTTTGCTGGGAGGTTTCTGAACATGGACGACTTCTGTCAGATTTAGCGACCGCTGTAAATCTGCATTGTCTGACAGGCTGTTTTTTTCTGACAAAGCAAGCGATCCGTCATTTGTTTCTGTGCTGCTGTTCCTGGCAGGATTTAGTTGGACTGTAAAAGGAATGCCAACCTCTTTGCTCCGACTGTGTGGACGACTGAATTCAGGCTCTTCGGCTCTTAAAGGGTCACATTTCAGTGAATTGATGTGAAATGAGGTGCTACACAGATCTTTAGGTCCCATTATGTTTGTGCAAAAGAACGACTCGAGTCCAGTCCTCTCCAGCTCCTCTCCATCTATGGGAGGATGGCTGATAATATCAGGCATCTTGGGAATTATATTTGAGGTGCTGTGAAAAAAAACCCCATCATTGTTGCTTGTTTCTTCTGTCGTCTGGACGTCAATCGTCTGGACACAATCAGCTGTGCTTTTTTCTTGATTCTCACAAGTGACATAACCTGAGGATAGTGACTGGTGGCTTGCAGCATTAAAGGAACATGGCTGTGATCCTTGTTGGCTGTCCAGTCGCTCAGTAAGGTATTCTTCCTGGAAACTTTGTTGAGGCGGCATACTTGAAGGAAAAAAGGCACTGTGTGTCGTGGAAATCTTTGGAGGTTGGGCAGTGCCATTCTTTAATTTCCCGGCAGGTCCTGGTGAAAGACTTTCCCTGGTTCCAACGGAAACATCACTGCAGGACCTGGAGAACCTGCTGTTGTCATGCAAGTGTGGAAATTCAAATTTTGCCTCCGTTTCTTGGAGTAAATCCTGCAGTGCTGGCGTCTTTCTCAGCTGCACAGACAAGACAAAAAAATACGGTAATTAGACCAAAGGAAAGTTTCTTTTAACAATGTCATAAAAGGCAACACAATTACGAAGCTATTTATGCTTTAGAATCAAATTAAAAATATTTTTGGCCAGTGTAAAAATGACTTTTAGACAGGAAAAAAATGAGAAAAGAACCAGAGATTTTGAGGGGCAAAATTAAACCAGCTTAAACTGCATTTATCCAACTGGAAGCACTTGCTAATTCATCTTTCTTGGATACCTACAAGGAATCCTCTGTGGTGTTCCTGCTAATTTTTTTGATTTATCGTCCCCATAGGACACCTGATTTAAAAGACTGCTGGGGTGTTTTACCTTTATTAAAACTACTGTTGCAAATCTTTAGCATCTCCCAAAGTCCCTGAGCAACTTACATCTATGCATCATTGTCCACCAGAGGTAACTATCACCGCATGTTCCTAATGTTAATGTTTTAAACCAAAGTGAAGCTATAAGTGTTGTCCTCCCCTCTCATGTTTCCACTGCCCTGAAAAACTTTATTCTTTAAAACAGCAGAAAGTTATTTCTTTCCCCGGTGAGCAGCAAGTTAAATACTGACAGGTTTGATTCCGAGTCACCAAAAATGCACCAAAACTGAACACTTTCACTTTTATCATTCTGTACAAACTGCGTTCTTGAAATGCACATCATTTTGACTTTAGTATGAAACAAATCAAGATTAAATATGTGTTTTAATAATTGAGGGTGATTTTGTAATCACTCAATTTTCTGTTGGGCCTCTTTTAAGGAACCAGAAGCATGTTTGTATGACTAAAATTGCTAATTCAATTAAACTAAAACATACTTTTTTATTTTTTTTTTAATCCTAAATAAAATGTAAATGGTATCTCAACTCATGTAGCCCAAGTATCTTTAAAGAATCGCAGTGGATGGAAAAGATAAACTGAAAGCAGCCTGACAAATCTTAACTAAATAATGTTGTTGTGTAATAATCTTCAATAAGTTGTGACAAAATATCTTCCACTTTTCTTCTGAGAGGTCAGACCTCAGATAAGAAATCGGTATTGGGCAGCAATAGCCTTATCTTTGCACTGTCATTACCTGAACACTGTGCAGGATGGTTTGCACATAGGCCATTCTGGGGTCATCCTTGAGATTTTTGTTGGCTGTCGCTTCCTGTGCTTCGTCTCTGTGTCGCCTCATCTCTTCTCTCTGTTTCCCCGAGAGCTGTTTTCAACACAAAGCACACGCTGCTATTCATAAAAACAAAGCATAAAACTAAAAAAAAAAAAAAAAAAAAAAAGCAACGGCACGTTCAAGCTCTTTTTAATACTCTACAACTTCACATCTGATCAGACTGAACAACGAGCGGCTTCCCCTGGAAATTATTTGCGCATTTTCATGTTAATAAAGGGTCATAAAGCAGTGACTGCTGTCGAGATGAACAGAGAGCAACTGTGTTACAGCTAGCATCGTACCAGTGGAGGAAGGATCGGCCGTCCATGGAAGCGGATGAGGGAGGATGCTGATAAAGGTCTGCGGTGTTCCTCCTCCTCTGCCTCATTTTTCTTCAGCCTGGAGAGACAAAGCTGCGCAAACTCTGCGTAGTTCTCCATCGAGTTGCATCAGGACACGGTAGTCGGTAACTGAGGGTATTAACAGAACTAAAACTACACCAACAATGTTTTGCTAACGCTAGCTGACACCGGCTAGTAGCAGCTAGCTAAGTTAGCTAACGTACCGTTCCCTGTTGGGAAGCTGTTTTATTTCATGACCAGCTACTCAGCCTTAAACACCAACACGGAGGGAGTGGGTCGGTAGAGGTTTCCGGTTTACTGAGAAAGAAAGGGTGAAGTCTATCGAGTAACAACTACAGAAAATCTCCATGGTGAAGTACCAGTGTTTACATTTTACCCGCCTCTCCTCGCGGAGCAACAGACGGCGACAGTTTGGACACCGCTGGGACGGTGGGAAAACCCGGAGCGGACTACCAACGAGGTGGCACCGTCCAAAGGTGCAGCGCAACAAAACTACACTTTCACACATGTAAAAGGCTACAAACTGTACAATATCCCTTCAAATAATAATAGTGATAATCAGGGAAACTTACAGAGACATTTAAATACATAAAGTTCATTTTATTTTCTTAAATGTGTTTTGTAATTTTGTTTTTGTCTGCATGCCTCAATTGCTTATCACTTTGCTGCCGTTACGCATCAATTTCTCATCTGTGGGACGATAAAGAATATTTCTATTCTATTCTATTTTGCAGTACATTAGACACAGCCTCGAAGCTCGCACCTCTTTTATAGGAGTCGGTGGGTTCGTTTTCCCTCACCAGAAATATTGAAGTTATTCTAAAGTTATTGAACTGAACAAAACTCCTAAGCTAGTAATAAAAGTTACGTCACTGTCTTCACTCCCAGAACATCTAACTTCTTGTTTGAAGTTTTAGATTGTTCTGGGTGATTGTTTTTTTTGGTATTGTGCTCCATTATTGTCTGCTGACAGTTTTGTAATGTCTTACAAATAAAGAAACTGGTATTTCTGAACACCTTTATGTTGGCATAAAGGACTTAGAAGTAAATATATCTAATTGTAGGTCCTTTTAAAAGTTTTCAGGTAGTTTTAAAAGCAACTGGATTGCTCTCAGACCTTCTTTTAAACACAGTTGAGATTCACAAAGCTTTGCGGTTAAATAAATATAAAGTGCACAAAATAATTAATATGATTTTTATGTATTATGGCCACCTAATGTGAGAATACAAACAAATAATGGAATATTTTGCATTAATGACATGCTTTAAATAATAATTTGCGATTTATGAAACTCTACCTCAGTGTCCATCCACCCATCTGTGGGGCGGCAGAAGGGGTTCATTCGGTTTACCGTTCATGCAAGAACTGCAGCTGTTGGGGTCAACCATCCAAAGCAAGGGGCGGCTCAAAATAAATAAAGCATGAAAACTTTTCAGAAAACAGAAGCGGACAAACTGTTCACCTGCCAACTTGGAGAACCTGGTCTTAATTTGCTCTCTGCTTTAGGCCCGATTGCCCACAAATCGCATTCAAGTTATCCTAAAGTATGGAACTGCCAATTCTGAATAGCAAAAGATGGATTTCTGGTCACGTTACGTGTTTAAAGTCAGATATTCAAAAGCCAGAAGAAAACCATTCTCTACACTACAAATCTTATCTTTTAAATTAATCACAATATTAAAATCTCCAGACCACGCTGAGTTGGGATAAAAATTGCTAAAGCGTTTCAGAGCGCCTCAGTGAAGATTATAAAGTTTGACTCATCATGGAGTTTCTGACCATCTCATCCATTTTCCGTCACCCTTCTCCCTAACGGGGTCGGGAGTTGCCGGTGCCTATCTCCAGCTGCGTTCCGGGCGAGAGGCGGGGTTCACCCTGGACAGGTTGCCAGTCTGTCGCAGGGCAACACAGAGAGACAAACAGGACAAACAACCATGCACACACACACTCACACCTAGGGAGAATTTGGGAAGGCCAATTAACCTGACAGTCATGTTTTTGGACTGTGGGAGGAAGCCGGAGAACCCGGAGAGAACCCACGCATGCACAGGGAGAACATGCAAACTCCGTGCAGAAAGACCCCGGGCCGGGAATCGAACCCAGGACCTTCTTGCTGCAAGGCAACAGCGCTACCCACTGCGCCACTGTGCACTTTCTGACCGTCTGACTCATTACAGGAGGAGAAACAGGCCCTGTTGTGCAATTACTGAAAGGAAACAGCAGTTCTGGTATGTGCAACATTAGTACGTTGTCGCTCTTCTGAATTGTGACTCTGCAATATTTTAATGGTTTTAGCAAGAATTTCCATGTAACTCCAGGATGGCCACTTACTGTAACTACTAGAATAGCTATTTTAAACCTCAGTTAATTAATCTTATAAGTGTGTAATGATGTTTAATTTAGCTATAACTAACCAATGTTTTTGAAAAGAAAATGACACCAATATTAATTGTTTTAGTTTAATAAACAAAGTTTAATTATTCATTAAGATTTTTATCAAGCATCATCATCAAACATTGTTGTAGCACATATACAAAAATTGGTTGTATATATGACAAATGACTTGTGATTGACAATATTTATGTCAATTATAAGAAATCTAACAAAAATACTTTAATATCTCAATTTCTGTTTTCATTCGTATATTTTTAAGATGAACGATGTGTTTTTAAACTACAAGGGAGAGTAGAAATAATCTTTGACAAACAGCTGTCAGCTTTCCCGCCTGCAGGCCTTCTGTCTTCATCTTGCCTACGAAAATTGGAATAGACTCGCAAAATTTCCTGTGTCCTACATGGGTAAAAAATATCGTACTTAATTCTTCTTCCGCAAACTAAATCTGTTTATCTTTATGAGAATTTGCGGAGTTTAAGGAAAATCATTGCGTTCCTACCTGATAAAGTAATTGCATACTGGTCAAAATGACTGCTGTGGTTGTTCTAGTTTGTCTCATTTGCAGAAAAATCTAATGTCAGGACAATATTTGCATTTAAATATCAGTTAAAAACAAGATAGCTGAAAAAATTAAAGGAAAAAAACAAAAACTTGTCTTGTTATACTTAAGTCTTTCTGGGATATAACTTTGTGCATGTGCAGACCCGTAATAGGTGCCATCAATTTCAAGGAGCTGGCATGTCTGGATTGGTCACCAGGGGGCATAAGTGCTGGCAACATGAGTGGATTGCTGGTGTAACAGATAGTTGCTGGATTCTGAGGCTCAGCCAAGACAGTGAGTGAAGGTCACAAGACAAAAAAAGATGCCTTGTAGATGCATTGCACCGCATTATGAGCACCTGACAGAGTTTGATAGGAGCCAAATTGTAGGTATGCATTAGGCTGAAGGGTCACATTGAGTAATTGCATTCGTCCTTGTGAAAACCCCAACAGTGAACCTGGTCAGGTGTTTTTGTTTTGACTGTCCTGCAATGTTGCTCTTCTCGTAACATCACTGATTCAAGACACACCAAGCGCTTACAAACAAACATTTAGTTAAAAACTTCAATGAATTTTGTCTGGATCTAATGTGAAAAATCCTAACATAAAGTAGAGCTTAATAATGAAGTAAACTAGAAAGGATGCATCCTTTCCTCATCTGTTTTCCACTTGTCCATGTAGCGTCAACAGAGGGCTGATGCCTGTCTCCAGCAGTCGTTGGGTCGCCACTCCATCAGCAACATAGTAATAGTAGCAACTTAGTGCTAAGTACTAAGTAGTACTAGCCAGACCACCTTAAGTCATATTTGATATATATAGCACTCTTACGACAACTGAAGTAAACATAGTTACCTGATTGTGCTATAAAATGAAAAATACATAACACTGCCTTTTCTCCGACAGCTTTGTTTAGGAGCAACACAATACTTGACATGGTGTCGTCCTGCAGCAGAACAATGGTCCTAAAGAGGCAACCGCAGCTATAATAGAACGATTCAGATTAAAACATATTGATATGCTAGAATGACCTAATCAAAGTCCAGACGTAAACCTGATTGAGGATGGGATTTGAGAAGCGTTGTTGACAGACGCTTCCTATATAACTTGATCTAGTTTATGAAGCAGGTAGAGACATTCGGTTCAAAGTACTGCAAAATTTCGTCCTACAAAGCATTGATTCACTTTTCAGGTTCGCATTTTTAGAAATGTTGCGAAAGCCATACCGGATTTGCTTTCCGTTTTCCCGCTGTGCACTACTTCCACAACAGACACAAACGCCTTAAAGCATTTTAAAACATGTTTATTGGTCATATACAAAATAAAGTAAGCTGTTTATCAACAAACGTACAGTATATACATCAATAAGATGCGTCGGACTGATGATGAAACAGTTCACTTCCATTATTACCAATACCTTGTCATCATATCTATCTACAAATCGCAAAGAAACAGAAAAGTACAATAATTTAGTTGGAGATAAATACTTACAAAGACCGTCACATGTGAAGGTTTTTTTTTTGTTTGTTTTTGTTTTTTCCCATAGAAAGTACTGTTGTACCGCAGAATAATTTATTACACCCCATACAGAAATGTTACAAAACACAGAGCTTCTCGTCACAAGGGCTTTTCTGAATACATTACGCCATATTCACACAAACTCACTACTTCTGTATAGCTTTAAACATACCACCGTATACTTTTTGGAGACAGTGAAACATCCCGGCTCCAATGAGCAACCTCGCTTAACCGTAGAGGGGTGATGAGTAAGAAAAGAAGCTGACGTCAAGGCTCAAATGAGTGAATGTGTTAAAAAAAAAAAAAAAAAAAAGAAGAAGAAGAAGAAGAAGAAGAAGAAGAAGTAGTTTTGTTTGGAACATTGTACAAGTGATGATGTGGGGCAGCGGGGAGGAAGACGCAGCAGCAGATGAGGTAAGTCAGGAGGCTAAACAAACATCGTTATTGATGAAAAAAGCCAAACAAACGATCAAAGGAATCCTCGGTTCATTTACCTTTATCGATCTGGATTTTGCGGTGGATGAAAGGGCTTTTAGAGTCCAGTGGCGTGATTCAGTAGGCAGGGGAAAAAAAAAAAAAAAAACATCTGAACGAGTGCCCGCTGATTGGCCGAGCGGCGAGATAAGGAGTTAATGATTCCAGAAGGAATGGATGTTTTGAGGAAGGGCTTGGTGGGCCCGCCGACTCGACTCGCGCTTGCCTTCTTTGAGAGGAGGACAAGAGCGAGCGAGGCGGTTTCTAGGAGCGTTATCAGATGTGTCTCCACCGCCTCTTTTCAGCCTCTGTAAATTATTTATGGGTTCAAGTACGAGCGGTTTGTCTGGTTAGTGATGCAATGCCATATCGTAAGAAGGTCGTGACCTCTGTACATGCAGCGGAAAACACGACTCGTAAACTCCCCGTTGCGAAAAAGAAAACCGCGCCGCCCGGTTGGCTGACCTTCAGCTCGTACGGCTGAAGGTCAGCCGTACGAGCCGACCTTCAACGATTCTTCTCTGTTGAGGAGAAATCAGGATTAAACCTCTGTAGCGTTTTGACAGCGTCGGTCAAAGAGGCCACACAACAAATCCACATCTGGAAGCTCCAGTACAATTATTGGCACCCATGGTAAATGTGTGTAAAAAGACATATTTTTAAGAAGTGCTGTTAAATGATTTTTGGGGATCATTCATGTTTTTTTTTTGTTTGTTTTTTTTTTTCCACCTCCTTTACCGTTCCCTCTTGCTTCCTTGTCTGGCCTTGTTTGCCTTAGTTTCTCCGATTGATTTATTGGGTGTTATGGCTACAGATCCAATATCTGCGTCATTCCTTAGACACCGGAAGTAAAGGACGCGTGCAAACCGTGAATTTAACAAAAAAATTCTTTATCTGTAAAAAAAAATTAAAAAAAATGCAAATACAAAAATGACGATAAATCAGTTTTACAATATCTTTTTTTTTTTTTTTTTTTTTTTTTACAAAAAATAAAAAATAAATACACAACCTACACGGTCAAAAACTGTATTGCCGTGTCTCGGTATTCCGACCTTGTCTATGCAATCCGTCAATGTTTTTTTTAAATACAATATACCGACAGGAAGTACGTCTTTCAAAATAAAACTAAATTTCACAATAAAAATGGCCTGAACAAATGTCAATCTTCTTAACTAAATATGATAAAATAAAATTAAATTAAAAAAAACCAATACACAAATAACTTAAATATTTCCTATTTATGGCTCTAACATTTGGGTTTGGATCAAATGTTTCAGATCATTAAATAAATGTAAACAAGTTTGCAAAAAAAAATTACACTCTCAAGCTGACAAGAGGTTGGGTCATGCGTGGTGTATCCATGAACGGTCTCGGTCGACCAACAGCATCTCAGTGACTCAAGACTGGACTTTGACTAGGCCATTTCAAAACATTCACTTGGTTGGTTTTGAACTGTTCAGAGGGGGACTTGCTGGTGTGCTTTGGTTTTGGGCTTTAGAAAGCTTTCCAGACAGAGAGATGTCAAAGACTTTGTTTCAAATCTGGCCTTTTAAGTTTTCTGTCTTATTTCGGGGTAAAATATGCTTCTTTTTGAGATCTTGAGATCGGTTTATTTAAGTACTTTTCTGCTTTTACAAGTCCAGCAGTAATTAGCCACAGCCAATTTAATTAGCCACAGAATAAATTTTTCACAGAAAATTTATTCTCTGACTATAGAAAAGGTGGTCCTTTTCTATTAAACATTTTCTGATTTATAGGCATGTTTTCCCTTTTTAAATGCCATGTTTTCTTGTCTTTCCTATTTTGAAGCATGGATAAAAAGAATCACACCATGTTTATGACCCAAGGTAACAGGAAGGCAGTGATTCCCAGCGGAGGTTCCTTTAGTGAAGGTACTCAGATCAAATGATCTAATAGATCATTGCTGTTTTTCCTTTCACATATTTTTACCAGTTGTGCCAATAGATGTGAAGGGAGCCACGTGTCAAAGCTTATTTTATCCCATCCTCTCATTTGGGAAGAAATTAAAGAGATTTTATCATCACAAATGTCACAGTCAACTTTTAGGGAAAACTGAGAAGACGCCGATTAAACAAAGACAAACCCACACCGGTTTTCATTATCGCTTACAAAATGCTTTCTAACCTCGTCACATCACATTGCACCTGCAATTATAAAACAAACAACTAGACACTGACACACACACACAGGCCTGATAGCGTCACTCCTCCTCTGAGGCAGGAGTTTTAATTTTACCCGACGCCATTTGCATAATAAGTTTCGGTTTAACACATTCATGCTCGTACAGACCGGATCCTTCACAAGCTGACGACAGAGTGGGATGAAATGCAGGTTGACAAGAGGCACAGACAGCAGTAAACTCTCCAGTGGAAAACAGAAATCTCCCCGTTTAACAGAAAAACAACGGGATACATCAGATCGACAGACAGAAAACAGGTTGTCACTCATTGAGCTGATATGTGCCAGTGATTTTCTTTTTTTCTTTCAATGAAAATTCAAGAATGATGTTGAAATCTGGATGCAGCTCAAATCCTCTGAATGGGTTACGGTTCAATCCGATAAAATTTGGAGCCATTTCAGAACAGAGTAAATTGTTAAATATAAAACTGTTAAAATTCTGTAGAAACTGTTAAGTTTTTGCTCACCGTTTAAATTAAATTTACAGTTAAATTGAGAGGTGGTGCCACGCTCGCTAACCTTTCTGCAGGGAGTCGTAGCAGTTCAGATAAGAGGACGCATCATCGTTGGAAACGCACCAATCAGTCGGTTTCTCCTTCACTCGTTTATTTGGTTGTTAAAAAAATGGGAGAAAATAGTTTTTCCTCTTTGTTGAATCCATCAACACTTAAAATCCCCACCTTTTCGGAGGACCATAACTGTTTTCTTATTAAGTTTTGATAAGAGTTGGGGACATATATGCTTTGATGAATGACTAACCCTTTTGTTTTCTGTGAAGTCGATGTTACAGTTCATGTTATGTTATGTTACAGTTCAAAAAATCCCTCCAAATCAGCAAAAACAAAACACACACACACACATACACACACATACACACAAAAATCTCCCCAAATTTTTCAACAAAACTTTGAAACTGAAGCTTGATCGGTGCATCTCTAATATTTAAAACCGGTTATAATCTTTAAGTTGTTTTGATTTCATTATAACATCAGAGTGGAATTGGTTGAGACACTTGATGCACTTTTTGGTTTTAGCAATCATCAGAAAAAGGTTAGGGACAAATGATTTGAATAATGAATGACAATAATCTACAAATCCCTTAAATTTCCTTTTTTTTTTTTTTTTTTCTATAAACCCAGGTGAGTCATTATGCTGTCCAGTCCTGACAAAACAAATCAAAACAAAACAACAGCAACAATTTGCACGTAGGAACACAAAAATATTGGAAATTGGATTTGGCCACTGAAGCCTGATGGTTTGAAACTCAGAAAGTTGTTTGCATAACATTGAAAGAAATCTTTAAAACCAGGTTAAAAAGGTCAACCTCACCCTGATAGACAAACCATTAAATAGCAGAATATAGTTTTTTTTTTCTTTACTTTATAAAACACCATATACACTTACAAATATCATTTAACTTCCCTGACACTTCCAGAAGATCTTCAAAAGCTAACACAAGAACGACATTAAATATACATAAAATATACAGAGAAAAACAGAGTGCCCTATTCACACAGTACAAAAATAACTTACTGAAGGAGTGAGTGAAGCAGCCAGAGAGCCCCTATCACCAAGTCTCACTTTTCTGCAAGCTTAACTTGAAGAGACAATATCATTAAAGCCTCTTGTGTATTTTCATCCCAAAAGCAACAGGACCTGAACATAGCAACTGGCCAAAAACAGAAACAGCCACAGATTTCTGCTTGTTTAGCAAGAAATCTGCTAAACAAGCGAACTTGTTCAAATTCACTCGTTGTCAGTGCAGTTCGACAAACGACCTCGCGGGTCTGCGGCGTGGGAGCCGAACGACCGGGGGGTCAAAGGGTACACGATCAGAGAAAGAGTGCAGATACACACAACGTCATCGTCCACGTTTGGGCTGAAATCTAAAACAGGTCAAAATCATAACCAATGAAATAGCTAGTAGTCACCTCGTTACATACCTACACAGCACGCCACACGCTAGTCCACCGTTACACACACGTGCCTAATCACTAGAGGAAAAAAATAAAACAAAGCTATTCAGTAGTTAAGCCACTTTTGGTACAATTGCAAAATAGAGAGATTACTGTATATCAAACGGATTTTTGTGATACCTTTTTTTTTTCTTCTTCTTCTTTTTTTTTTTTTGTACAAGTCGTTACAAACAATGCAAAGATAATTTTCTTTATAAAATTACAGACTCCACTATACATAGACTCTTTGAGTACAGAACACCACAGAGGACGACGCTTGTGGTAAACGCCCGGGAGAAAAAAAACAACAACCTGGTAGTTTGACTGGAAGAGAACATAAAAAGCTCATTCAACAAGCCAGCCGACCTCCTCAGACCTGACCGTCCTGTGTGAAAGCTAAATAGGAGTAAGCCTGTTTTTAATTAACCTGACAGTCGCATTAATGAGCCTTATTAATATGTGATTCTGGTGATGACAGCAAAGCTCAAGCAGCGCACAGCAAACCAAAGTGCCAGCCACAATTATTGGTGTTCCTGGTAAAGATGCGTCAGCAGATTTTTATGTGTCGACATCAACTTAATGTGACTCGATGGAAATTAGTATTTGATGTATTTATTCATTAATTTCACATAAATAATGAAATGAGCTCAACTTTTATTGCGGCAGATTAATCTCTTACTGGGAAAAAATAATAATCCTACTTGTAATTTCAGAGCATCCATCCAGTACAGAAAAAAAAAAAAAAAAATACAAAAAGAAATGTTAATAAATAATTGTTTTGAACACCTAATGGGTCACAATCATTGATAACCCTGCTGTTGATGCTTTGCACAGCCCGGTTTTTGCCAATAGGGCAGATTTTCTTCTCTTCAAACAATTACTGCTGGAAAGATCAATCTCACTTTAATCTTTCCAGTGGTTCCAGTTAAACTCCCAGTTGGGTTCAATAAACTCCGCACGTAGGTGCGGAAAGTGTCCAATGGTTGCCATGGATACTGGGTGACCCAACGATGCCACTTTTGATGCGCTTCTTGAAGAGTAAACCTTAAACTTGAAAGACTTATTGCATGTGGTGGCAACATTAACACGGCTAATGGAAATGGATTGTTTTTATTCCCCCACAAAAAACGGAAATCTTTGAATTTCAAGTTAAAATTCCCCACACACAGAGGGAAATGAATTAAAGCGACAGGGCCATCTTGTTGAGTTTCATCCCCTCTCACTAATTCTTATAAGTTTGAGATTATGCTACTTCAACAAAAAATTTTCTTTACACATTTTTACCAGGAGAGCCGATAAATGCGTCCCGACCTGTAAGTGCTGCCTGATTCCTGATTGGTCAGCATATATGCCATTAGGTACAGCTTTATATCTGCATCGACTCCCTCAGTTCCTCTTGACTTTCTTCTTGGTGCACATCATTATAAGACCAAGGCACTTGCCCTTCCAATCTTTTTCTGCGTTAAACATATTTTCTAGAAACTCTCACAAACCAAAGATATTTTCACATTTTCTTCAACAGGATATTGTGCATTTTGTCTCTTTCTGTTTTTTTGTTGAGTACGAGTCGCTTTGCAGCATCCTCGTCTCCACTGACAAATCTTGGAAGTACAATATGTAATACTGGAAGCCACTTGCTCTTGAAAAAAGGAAAACAGGAGGGAGGGAGAAAGAGTGAGAGACCATAGAAAAGAACACAGCTAACTAAACATAGCGGTACCAGAACAAACACTCGCCACAGAATTTCACAGAATTCCTGATATATAACATTTCACACACAGAGAATACACCTTGGACCTCATGTGAATGACAACACGGTACAAAACAGTAGAAATACAGTTACCACCATCGTATATTATAGATTTTTCCGTTAGTACTTTTCTGCAAAAGTTCTTGGGTGAAACAAGACGGGGCTTCGGTGCAGTCACTGAAATCAGCACGTCACTTTTTATATATATATTATTATTCTTAGACATGGCTGCTGTATAGCTTGGGGTTTTCAATTGATGTACCTTATTTTTAATCAAAGATGCACCAAACCAACACAGTTAGAGCTCTGAATTGGCCAGTTTATTACTTGATTGGCTCTGATTCGAAATCTGCAGGTTAAATACCAAAAACACAGATTTTCGTCTTGTACTTTTTAAATGCATCAGATCTATCAACTCCAACTATTTTCAATTAGTTGCATGAATTCGACTGCCTTTCAGGGGGTTTTAATAATCAGATAGAATCAGATAGAGGCTAGCAACATATGCTGTGATGCATAAATAGGGGTAATTTTTTAATACTTTGATTTTAATCTGGATCCAAAAAGTCTATTAATGAACCTGCAGCAAAAATCACAATCTTTCAAACCCAGAAATCATATTGCCAGGAAAAGCCTGGTAGGTGCATCTCTGTTTCAGATTTCAGCCTTTTTATTTAAACTCAACACTAGAAACTTGACATGATTCAAACGCAATTCCCCCCAGGTTTTTTTCTAGTGTTATCAAAAAGTGATCACTTTCAGATTTGAATACGTGACTCTAGATCAAGTTCTCCAATTCTCTGACATTCGTAATCCACATTTTAGCCAAAGGGACTCTGTGTGTTCATCCAGTTCTGGATGATCAGACTTTGTCCGGAAGCTTCTTTGTGAGCCAATAAACCGTCCTCTTGCCTCCATCCTGTCCTTCATCTGCACTGATCTGAGACGGACGATGGGAACGCGTCAGGGTGGTCCGGGTGGTGCCACCCAGCTGCTGGGGGTCGGTGCAGGTGGAGGAGAGGGGGGCGATAGAGAGGGAGGCTTACTCTGATGCGGCTGAGCTCCATCCTGTCACACCCTCCTCCAGCCTTCTTTCCCTCAAGACCGCGCGTCCGTCTTTGACTTAACTATCGTGATGACACTTGTCGCCGTCGCCACCTTCCCCGGTATGAGCGGGCCGATGACCGACGACGGCACCCCTCCGCCCCCGCCGCCCCCGGCCCTCACCCCGACCCCGACGGTGGGGCTCCGCGCCACAGTCCTGGCGAAGGTCTGCAAGGCTTCGTACTTGGACCTCAGGGCGTCCAGCTCGATGCGCATGGACGCGTTCTCATTGGCCAGTTTGTCCACCTCCTGCTGCAGCTGCGCCTTCTGCTTCTCCAGCTCCTCCTTCTGGGTGACCCGCTTGACCCGGCAGCTGGCGGCGTAGCCTCGGTTCTTCAGGGTGCGTCTCCTCTGTTTCAGCTGCAGAATCTCCTCCTTGGAGAGACCCCGGAGGTGCTGGTTCAGCTCCCGCACGGACATGGTCACCAGCTCCTCGTCCGTGAGGCTGGTGCCATTTTCGCCCGGCTCACGCTTCACCTGGAGGGAAACATGAGTGCGGTGAAAAGCCAAAATCAAACCAAGCGCAACGCTGAGAACTGGGTGGGAAACGCATGAAAATGTTACTTTCGTTTACCTTTAAGGCTTTATTTCCTTTGTTAGTCGTCGTCATGCCACAAGAGCCCTGCTCTTCTGCGCAAACCTTTGGAGAACACAGGAGAGCATAAAGCATAAGAAGCATAAAACAAGAGAAACCACATTTCACCCCCCCTCCCCGATGGAATCAATATTTATCACAGATTAATACCCACCAGAGAAAAAGTAGATATTAAGCAAAACCGAGCATTCTGGCTCTGATGTGGGAGCATGGCACAGACTTTTTGCATCTGTATAAGACTGCATGAGTGAAAGTGACAAACGCTTCTTAGAATTTCCCTGACTTCCTGTTTCCTTGTGGTTTCACTCACAGTGCCCACTACCTTTGCACTCGCAAACTCTCATTGGCTGGCTGGAGGCCAATAGCGATGAAACGAGCAAGAAACAAGAGGAAGTGGTGAAGTTTGTAGGAAGGACTCCAGAGGGAAGCTAACTGTTACAGTCCTGTTTCAATATAAAGACAGACCGTCTCAACAGATAAAGAGAGCAACACAGAGAAGTGTTCAAACCGCTCAAACTTCACCGTGTGGAACAACAAAATGTTTTTAACCAGGATTTTATTTGATGGAGCAACACAACATGGTGCATAATTGAGCAACCAGCTATTAAAGAGGCAACATTTTTAACTCTTTCTTTAACGACAAACCCGATAAAAAAAATTGAGCCCTCATGGTTTAAAACTGAGATGTTTGCTCATTTTTCTTTGCTAAACAGCTCAAGCTCAGTCAGACTGGATGGAGCGCATCTGTGAACGTAGATTTCCAAATTGTCCCATGTTTTCTCAATTGGCTATAGACCTGGACTTTGACTGAGCCACTCCAACACATGAAAACAGCAGGGAAGCTTTAGCTGTTTGTTTAGGGTTGTTTTCCTGCTGGAAGGTGAACTTCCATCCCAACCTGAAGTCTTTTGGAGCCCAAATGGGTTTTCATCATTGTCCTTTCAGTTATGGTTATCAATCCATCCAGGAAGCTTTTCTGGATGAAGATGCTCCTCATCACATTTCGGAAAATGTGTCCCAGAGCAGGATGCAGCCACTGCCATGTTTCACAGTGGGGGGTTTGTGTTCAGGGTTATGTTCAGTGTATTGATTTGGTCTCATCTAGTCTGAGAACCTTCTGCTACATATTTGCTCCAATTCGTGGAGAGCGTGACTATTTGACGTGGTGTTTTGCTTGTGGAACTTTTTTGTCAGGCAAAAGTTTGAGTCGCCCAAGCTTCATGACGCTCTGTGACTCGAGGTGGTTGAAGCTACCGCTAACTAGCTGATAGTATACCCTTGCTAGTTAGCTAGCTTTCTGGCATCATGGCTGAGTGCAAATTTATTACCAGTTCACTGGACGACACTCATTTTCCCCAGTGAGTGACTTCTGCTGCCAACCATTACGAGGCTAGATGCAAAAAACGTTTTAGGCTCGGCACCACGGGGGGTTAAGACTGTTGAGAGCCACATGCATAAACCCTGGTTCACAGTTATTGCTGTGCTTGATTGTAATGCAGCAAGTTCCCCCAACCTTCCCTTTTAAATACAGTTTTTTCGATCTTAAAATTAATTTAAAAAAGAAAGGTCTTATAATCTGAAACTTGCAGATTCCCTGGACCAGGTGGATCAAGATAAAATTACAACTACAAACTCATGCCACACTTTTCAGATTTTTTTTGTTTGTAAAAGCTTTTGAAAATCCTGCCTGGTTTTCCTTCCACTTTAAAATTAGGAATTACTTATGCTGCCTAAGAGTTACAGAAATCACTGAAAATATAAGGAAAATGTGCAATATTTGCCAACAATCCCACCATGACATAACTTTCTAATATCGTGCAGCCATAATAGCAAACTATTTTACTGGTGAAAATTAGACAAATTAAATCTACTGACTTTTGGTTTATGGAAAACTCATCTGAATGTTTTTTCAAAGCATCAGTCTTCTGCAGTTACAGAAGACTGTTATGTTGTGTGGCTCCATCATTTAATAAAACCCTGATAGGGTGCACTAAAATTGTGAGGGAAAGAAAAAAAATTACGATGGGGTGTGAATACCTCAGATACCTACGGCGGATTAAAAAAAAGAAAAAAAAAAAAGGAAGAAGTAAAATCCCACCAGATGAAATAATATATTTGCTTTTGTCCCAAAGTGCAAACAAGGAACAAAAGGATGGAGACAGAAGTGTGAATCAGAGGTCGACAAAGAGCGAGCGTGGAAGTGCAACAGATGAGATCAGACCTTGGAGCTCAGTGCTCCAGCGAAGAGCGTCTCCACAGGCTCTCAATGACGAGCTTTGTGTGTGCGCGCTGGCCTCTTCTCATCTCTCAGACCTCGGTGTGTGTGCCTGAGATAAAGAGAGGCTATTGTTGTTGCTGCTGCTGCGAGATCATCATGAGACCAGTCATGATGACTCAGCAGATTGCCGATCTCGACCCAACCTGCCCCTCATCCCCCTCTCCCAGGCTCCACACTCTGCTCTCTCCTCTGACACTTTATGTGGCGTCCGCCCACGCCTGTGTGGCTTTGATGACTGTTTAACACCTTTTTTTGAAATCGGACCAGTGGGCCAAAGCAGCAGACGAGCTACGGAGAATCTAGGGAGGGAGAGTAGAGTCGGGCAGATGGCCAAGTTGTATCAGATGCAGGAGGCACCTTTAGCAGTCGGAGCTTTAGCAGGACGTTCTGCCATCAAGGCATATTGAGGTTTTCAGAACGATGAAAAAAAGTTACGTCATATCGCCCTAAAGGTTTAAATCTGTCGTTATAAAGTCCCAGAGAAGGTGCTGCAACAAGCTAAGTTTTCTCCAACTGTCGGAGTTTAAAGCAAAGCAGCGCTGCCCCTCCCTCACCTACTGCTGCACCATGCTCAGTTCATAGATTTGGAAACATCCTTAGTCATACAAAAAAAAAAAAAAAAAAAACCGACAGTGATGTGGAAACCAAAGGAGTGCCACTCGTCACCTTTATTACGACAACGTTGTTTTATTACTACGGTTGCCGAGCTATGTGTGGCATGTTTTCTAAGTGACGTTTTCAGTCACAGTTTCCTTACCAGAAATGGAGAGGTGTCATCATGTTTGCCCTGCGCAGCCAGTCATAAACTCGTTCAGCTCCTATCTGAGGTTTCAATGGAAACACGGTCAATGAAGTTAAACGGATCGAAGCAATCCATTAAAATTGCTCTCCTGTTTAGGCACGTCAATGCAGGGCTCCAAAGTCATGTTCAAAAATCTGCAGATTTTTTGAAACAGTTTTTTTTTTTTTTATCATCTCCATTTTTATCACCAGAAAGTCAAGTTGGAACAGATTGTGGAAAAAGTTGACAAGAAAACAAAACAAAACAAACAAAAAAAATCTATGTTTTGTTAAAGATCGGGTTTCTGCAGCAGGATCTTGATGGCAAAGCAAAACTTTTTCAGGTCTTGAAGTTCAAATCGGGATCAACCAGCGTAACGTTGGTGACATTGTTCAAATTAGACGACAACTCTAATTACTGCACTTCCAGCAGCAGCAATTTCAGTTATAGTTGCTTTAAATGTCATAAATCAGAGAAAACTGGAGGTCCATGTGATAAACTGCACTGAGGATTGATTCACGTTTCCATAAATGATGTGATGTTTTTTTCTTCTACAGGTAAAGGAAATCGCTACTGAACCTCACATAAAAAAAAAAAATAAAAAAAACATTCAAAAATATCCCGTAAGGCAGCTGACTGCTGCTTGGCTACCTGAGCAGACAGTCTGACTAATTACTCAGCTAATATAATCTCGGATAGCTGCAGTATCCAGGATTATATTATATGTAGCTATTCACGCAATGGAATATTCGGCACAATCAGCACATTCACTCGAGAACTAAAACACTAAGTTTAGGAGTTTCATTTTATTTTATTCCTAAATATATAAACCAAAATAAAATTAGCAATTCCATTTTTTATAGATAACGATTTATTGTTTTTGCATCAGTAGTCAAGAAAACATCACAATGTAAATGACATCAAGCAGAGGTATGTTTTTTACTTGTAACTAATAACTCACATCAGTCCATAACAGAAGACAAAGTGAATAAGTAAGTAACTAAAATTTGTTCATTAAAATTTAAGATGCTTCTAAATATACATTTTTGAAACAAAGCTTTGTACTGGTGTTATTATTTCAGTACTATTTGCTTGTGTATTTCTCGTCAAAGCTCCACAGTGAGAATGTCACACAGGGCCATGCCTACAGTGAAAGTAAAAGATTATTAAATCAAATAAACAAGCAAAGCCACGAGTGTGAACAACAAAAAAAAAAGCTCCTCCTTCAGAGGAAGCGATGGGTTTATACGACACGAGGCCACGTGTCTTCTTACATCTTCATTCTTTTGTATCAAAAAGGCACGGAGCCAATTGTGTGGCAGTGCGCCTCCCCCACAATGCACCTCTGTCTGTCTGTGAGGGTACCACAGATCCTCCATTTATAAATAGCTGCAGATCAAAGAAGAAAAAAAAATGTAGCAGCTCATTAAGCGCACACGCACCAAATATGTCAATGCACAGCAATTTTTAAAATTCTGTTTACGACTGCATGACACGTTTAAGGCTGTGGGAATAAAGCAAATGCCGTAGGAGGCTTCATTCAATCCTCCTGCTTTTATTCTATTTATCTTGGAACAACTCAAAACTTCCTCTTAAGGAGTCGGGACAACTCAAGTAACACGTGGCGACTGTTTTCAACAACTGGAGGGCTTCCACACGCGCTGCTGCAGTCTGAAGTTTTATTGTGATGCAGCCTCCTGCAGCTGGAGGTGCATCTTCGCACAATGGCTGCATCAAAGGCAGGGAGGCCGAGGGTGGCTGCCGGTGGTGGGGGCGGTGAGAGAAGACAGAGGGCGGGCGGGGGGGGGCTGAAAAGGAGGCCGATTTCCTGGCAAGCGCTGGTTTATTTCCCCTGTGTCGAACTCTCCCCCCCCAAACACCCAACACCCACCCTCCATCGACACAGAAACAAAAAGCCTGCTGCCAAGATCGTGCATATTATCCCGCCGCCATGCCAGCGGGGTCTAATAAAGCACACACATGTAAAATGGTCGGCAGCGCTCAAACGCGCAGTTTTAGCGTTTTGGAGAAGAAGCCGACAGATGTGGAGAAACTCTGAGCTCTCGCACGCGTCAGAGGTTCGATCCCTCATGTTGGCGTAATTAGAGTTACTTTTCAAAAAGGGTGTTTTAACGTGACAACAGAGTGTTGTCGCTTGGATCTGAACTGACTGTGGAGCTAGATCCTACTGTCACTGCCTTAACACAACACTGCCAGGAAGACGAACAAAAAGCAGCTGGCACGGTTCCCTCAGAGCCCGAGTGTCAACATCATAGAGTTAGCGAATACAAGAGGAGACACTGAGACAGCTTAAATATGCAGAACAATGGAGACAGGTGTGTTTGTAACGTTTCACCTGCCAACAGCTCAGGAGCACAGAGGGAATTCGTTTGAAAGGCAGTGGGTGGTCGGGCAAAATCACACCTGGAAATGGAAAAATATAGTATTGAAATAAATTTAAATACAAAACAGTATCAATTAATAGTTTTACATCTACAGGGCTTTTTGCATAATTGCAGGCCAACACTCTTGAGCAGATATTTGTTGATCGCAGTGTTCACAACTGCTGCGTTTGTAAGGTGTTAGGTTGTCGGCTTCGATGGTAACAATCAGCAAAAGTAGAGGTTGAAATATTGTAAACTGTGCAATAATGACATATAAACATTAAACAGTTTTGATTGTTTCCATCTGTGGTCTCTCAGTAGTTCTGATTCATATTATGAAGGCTATTTCACAACATCAGTGTTGAAAAAGGGTCTTTTTCCCTTTTATTGTGTTTGTTCAGTTTATAAAATAAAATAACATGGAAGCAATGTTTATACCGGTGCACAGATTGCAGTTTTCCTGGCCGATCTTTACAAATCTTGACCTGCTAATTCCGATTTTTTTTTTTTTTTTTTTTTCCGGAAATGTTGCTAAATATACCAAGAAAGTCACTGAGTTGGCAAAAGTGGGGTGACTATTAAATACAAACATGCAGACATGACCTGGTGGGCCTGGTCTGTCGGTCAAACCTCTCACTGCAGAGCAGAAAACGACAGAGGCTGATATTTAGACCTTTGGCCAGGTAGATAAGATCGGTGGATAAGACAGGTTTCACATTTAAGTATCGGCCGATCACCCATCTCCCGAAATTGAGGAAATTGGAGCGCGGCCAGTTTATCGGCTGACCAAATGCTAAAATAGCAACTGGAGCTGAGCTTGAAGAAAGACTATTACTATTACTAATACTAAGAACAATACTACTACTAGTAGTACTACATCTACTACTAATAATAATGATTAATAACACATTGTCTCTCTTTGTTCTGACATTTTGAAAATACAAATAATTTTAGTAATCCTTATTTATTCAAACCATAAAAGGTTTAGCCTGATTTAATGTCAGTGGAAAAAAAGGTTACATGTCTTTTTATGCACTCTAAATAAATATTTATTTTCAACCTTTTAATTTGACGGTCTGCCTCCTTAAGTAGCTGAGATTGTTGTTCTGTAGCATTTTAACTTGTTTCTAACTCCCAGCAAATGGTTATGCCTTAAAATACACAAAATGATTATTTGGCCAGTCATCAGTCAGTGAAACAAAAATAAAGCAACCGAGTTGTCCAAAAGTGCTCCCTGTTTTGCGAAATGAAACTTAGTTTAAGACACAATAAAAGTTCAGCAGTGTTTCTCAGTAAACTAAAATGGAAAATATGCCATTCCTAAAGATAAATGATAATAAACAAAGCATATGAAGTGATAGGAGTGAATAATTAATATGTAATTCTGCTGCAGTCCAGAAGTTCTCGTTATTAGAGCTGCGTGATATTAAGAAAATCTGAAGTATGATTAAAACATGCTGACATCATTCACTGCATATTTCAGCATCATAACAACTATTATCTAAATCAACTGTGGCTATTTTATGCAAATGTGACTCGCCAATGGTATTATGAAGGTAAAATAACACTTTAGTTTTTTACTACTTCCATTAAAAAAACATAATAAAACCGTCTTAACACAAAAAAATGTGTTCAAATTCACACTACTAAACCACTAGACCACATGGAGGTAACTCAGGTTAATGATTATGTGCTGAGTAAAGGCGATGCCATTAATCGCACGAATCAGTGCACAAACACACATTGTAGCTTTCGATCCTCACAAGGACTTTTCATCGACTTCCATTCATTTCTGATTCATTTCTGCAGCCTAATCCTAACTCTGACCCTGAACCTAATCATCACCAGTACATCCCTAAACCCGAAACATAAACCCAGTTAACATCTTAGTCCTAAACGTAACCCCTAGCCCAAAAACAGCACTCCTTCTTGGAGCAGTGGGTTCTCACATCGTAGTATTTGCTGGAGAAATGGGTCTTACAAAATGAGAAATGGTAAAAAACCCACACACAAATAGATGTACTGCATATATGCACACACACCTACACACACAGTCTCGGGGTGTCCTTCCCATAATGGTTGTGGGGTGATCGTTGCAGAGCGGTCAATGCCACAGCCGCTGTTGCTACAACAGACAGGCTTTTTGCTGTGGCAGGCTGTATTTTTATGGAGCAACTTAAAGAGCGCTGACAACTCAAGAGTAGAGCTGCTTACTGTTACAGTGGAGAGACGACACACACACACACCCACGCATGCACGCACGCACGCACACACGCACGCACGCACGCACGCACGCACGCACAAACACCCCGAGGATGGGACCCAGAGGCGGGGATGGGTGAAAAGGTGAAAAGTGTTAGAGATGAGCAAAATATGGCTTATAGACAAGAAAAGAAAAATCTGGAAGGAGGAGGAGGAAAAAAAAACAGGTGAAAAACTGGAAAGACATTAAGGTGTGAGTGTGGGGGGGGGGAGGGAGCAGATGAGGACAGAGGGAGAAAAGAAAAGATGAGGAAGAGGAGGAGTGGGGTGCTGTTGGTAGAGGACTGAAAGAATGCTGACGTCTCCAGAGCTGATTAGCGTTACACAGAGACATCACACCCACAGTTGGGAAAAAATGCTGAGTACGGAGGGAAGACAGGGTGGGGGGTGAAAGGAAAAGAGAGAAAGGAGGAGGGGGAGGAGGACAGAGGTGGAGAGGAGGAGTGGGATGGTGGGGAGGGAAGAGGATGGGGTGGGAAAGCGTTTGGGTGAAAATGCATCCTCAACACATTTGTAGGAGCTTAGCTGTTGAGTACGGGGAGGCGGAGGAGAGAGGGATGGAGGGACGGAGGGATGGAGGGGGTTGGAGTCTGCGATATTAAAAAAGAAAGAAAAACTGAACTCAGCAGCGATCACAACTTCAAATCAGAAAGGTTTTGATCCATCGGACATGAGACCGTCAGCTTCATGAACAAGAAACACATCAATAAACTGGCATTAAAAAAAAAAAAAAACTAACTCAAAACTAAAGTCTTAATTCCAAAGTGGTACCAGATCAACCAGACACTCTTCAATGTGAAAGTTGTTATTGAGTGAAGGAGAGGATTTATAGTTTCTCTGAGGTGTTTAAAAGAACAAAATGTGTACAAATATGTTGAGAAGGAAACTGTTCTTACTTCATGCAGAAGAATTTTAGTGCAATCAGGCTGCAAGAGAACAAGAGAGAGAGACTTTTAGAAGACAACAGGAAGGCCTAACTAAGCGCAGTAGACATGTAATTAAGTTCCTTTGAGCTCTTGAAAAAAAAATTAATTTAAGAGTTTACAATCTCTATAGTATCCACACAGAGAGACTATTGTTTCAATAATTCAAGCCAAGCTAACTGTGCTAAGACGTTATATGACAGATTTATCAATTCCATTTTTTAAGCCCTTTTCACAAAACGGTTCCATCATCAACCCATAAAGATGAGTCCCGCTCTGAGCTGCCTCTGGCCATTCAGATTACAGAACAATTTGCACTTGTAAGGTTGCAAAAATCCAGCCAAAGATGATTTGGAGTGGGTCTCAGCAGAGCTGATATTCAACATTACACTGGTAATGAGTGTTGAACATCTCCCACTCTGGAGGCATAAACACATAGCTGACATCTTATCAGTTTTATCCTCTGCTACGCATCACTGCTCCAGAAAGAAATACCCTTGGCTAAAGTCAGGGAATCGTTTTTGTTTTAGCACACTTCACCATGACTCAGCTAAAGTTTGCTAGTGACAAGGAATGCTGTACACTTTATAATGGACCTTGTAACTGGGAAGTCGGATTCTAATTGTTCCATTCGTTAAGAGTCGGAAAGCCTTTATTGTTCTATCTATACCCTGGTACCGCTGGGTAACAGGGTTACAGCATCAGTAATAACTGAGCTGCACAGAAACCAGTAGGGTGAGGCATTCCAGTTTATTTTCCCATCTTGGAAGTCAGGATTTCCATGTCCCGACTACAAATGGAATTTGTAGTCCAAATACCGTTTTTTGAATGTTTTGTGAAAGAGCTTTTTGTTTTAAAATGTTAGTTTAACCCTGTTTTATAGTGACTACTCTGTCATACACACAGTGTGACATCACCTCTGGTCCAATTATATATAATGTATATTAGGAGTCTTAAGATGCATTCACACCAGTCCTGTTTAGTCCGCTTTAATCGAACTCCAGGTCTGAATGCGTAATCAAACTCTAATGTGGACCAGAGAAGTGAACTCTGGTTCACCAACAAACTAAGGTCTCAGTTCGGTTGAGGTGAACGCTGGCGTGGTTTGTATCCAAAACCACGCTGACCAGAGACCGCTCCAAAAGCAGGAAGTGACTGTAGCACAAGGCATTCTGGGTAAATACATCCAAAAGAAACATGAAAGTCTAACAGCAGGGGGAGAAATTTGCCAAAGACAAAAGAGAAATCCTGCAACCACTAAAATCTGACATTAATCCATTATTGTTTACATAATTTAGTGAAGAAGGAAGTTATTCTCATGTCTTCTTCAGTGGTTTTTGTGTTGTGTCCTTCAGTAGTTCTTGATGCACCACCACCACAGGCAAAGGGGGGAAGAGTTTAGTTTGTTTGACACAATGCAATATGAAAGGGACTTGCACCATCTGAAAATGTAACAAACGTTAAAATTTTGGGTTCAAATCAAGTCTAACAGACTATCAGGTGCGAAAAAGTCCTTAAAGATACAAAGAAATCGGCTGAAATAGGTAATGGTAAAAGTTTTAAGAAAGCTACGATTGGAATTAGCTACAAAATTCAAATAATGTCTGACATCCACCCTTGTTAGCAAATCGGGATGCTACGAAAAGCAAAGGTGTGGCAGGAGGTTAGAGTGGTAAATATGAAGCTTATAAAGACAGATTAAAGAGCAGAAGGAAGAGCAAAAGATTCCTTTCTCTTCATGTAATGCAGACTAACAGGATAATGAACTCTGAGCTTATGTGTGTGTGTGTTGTTGATTCAGACGGCGCTCTAATTAATCTTGCTTTAAAAGAACCTTCTGCTCTGGTCACTGCTGCCCCACACAGACGAATTTCTTAGAAAGAGACTTTCGATTTAGCGAGCTGCTCAGACAGATGGGGAATAAACGTCCAGATTAGATGCTCCAAAAGCCACCGGGGAGGGAGACGAGTGGGTGCGCTCGCACATAAACAACACGGCGTTCAGGGGATGATCAAGAACAGATCGTGAGAGTCACAAGTCGTTTTGAGATGCAGTGTTTATTGAATTATCCTGCCATAACAGCTGCTTTAACTGCGCCATCTCCCTCAGGCAACTCTCTGAGCAATAACTGAAATCACAAAGGATGGCATCCGAGTGAGGCGGCGAAGACACGCAGCAGGGCACAGAGGGAACGAGGATGGAGAGACACAAAGGCAGCATAATGTGGAAAGCGTGAGTTTAAAACCTCAGAGAGCTACAAAAACACAGCTGCTGGCTGCGGTCCCACCTTGCTTCTGCTAAGAGAAAAAAAAAAAAAACAGAGAGAGAGAGAGACCAAAACAAAGCAGCGCTTAAGCTGGCTGATCTGAAGCTGGCCGAGGGTGTTGAGGGAGTTGGTAAATAATTAACGACGGGGACTGTGTGGAGGCTAATTGAGAATTAGGAGCCAGATCAGAGATAATGGCAACCTGTGAACAGAGAAGATGCTCAGGGTGGAGATGCAGGACCATGGAGAGAGGGAGCGAGAGCCCCGGGAAGCTGAGAAGAGGACACCCATCTGAGCCGGGAGCGCGTGCAGGAGCAGAAAGAAAATAGGGAAGACATTAACAAGAAGGTATGCAGAGCGTGAAATAAACACGATAACAGACGGAGAAGAAGAAAACACAGGGAAGGAGGAAAATAACAACAATCTTCACACTTTTCTGCAAGTTAAAAGTCTGTGTGCGTGTGTGTGCGTTTTGTCAAACAAGTGTGTTATTAAAGGCAAGAAAAACTCCTGGCGTCGACACGTTTTTCCCATTTCAGGTAGTAAGTCGGAGTGTGATGACAAATTTCCCAACACAAGCAAAAAAAAACTGCACTGTCAGGCAATTGAGCTCTGGCTCCCTTTTTTTCATAAGCACTTTTTCTTTTTTTTTTTTGAATAGAGAAAGATTGTACTGCTGGTTAAGTTGCTTCCCTCTGTGTATGTGTGTGTGTGTGTGTGTGTGTGTGTGTGTGTGTGTGTGTGTGTGTGTGTGTGTGTGTGCGTGTGCGTGTGTGCGTGTGCTTTGAAAACAAACAGAGCTGCGAAAGGAGACAGTATTAAGTCAAACCACACGGCGAGTTTATTTCTCTCTACATCCTGGTCAGCAATCGCAGTTTGGGAAAAAGAAAGTTGGAGCAGCGCATAAGCACCATTTTTCTCTGTGGAAATGCTCAGATCTTTATCAGGCACGTTGATGAGAAAAGTGCACAGTGAAGCGTCTCGGCAGAACACACAGAGACGTGTCTGGTGCCACAGGGAGCTCTGACCTTCAGCTCGGGGACATTCCTGGTACCCATTTTAAGGTTTTCCATTAGCTGCCCATCATTCTGGATGGTATGAGAAGCACGCACACGTACTGCTGCAGCCATGCCTCCTTTTTTTCTTCACAAAGGAGTTTGGCGCAAACGGTCCGAAGCAAAACACACAATCTGCAAACAAGTCACAAAAACAAGATTCTACGCTTCCCCTTTCTGTTTATTGTTTTTGTTTTGTTTTTCAGTGATTATGCTCAAATTAAATTCCTCAAATTAGTAAAAGCTTCAGATTTTACGGTGTGGTAAAGTTAAAGCTGTTTGTGACCAGAACTGGTTGGTCGGTTTTCCCACTGACCTACGGTTGGACGATATCAGGAAAACGTGCAACCTGACCCATGAAAATGTGAGCGAAGGTTGCGATGGTCATGTGAACTGAACTGTACAGCTGAGCTTATGTCATTCTGCCCCAGCTGGATTACAAACACAAACCCCAGAAAGTGAGAAGCATATTATGCCATTTCTAATAAGCCGCAGTGACAACCTCTTTCTGTGGTGGAAGTTGTGACTGCAGGAAGGAAACTTAAACGTTTGTCGTTTTCTGTGATGTTGTTTAAACACAAAATCAGAGGCGACACAAGGATGTAAGACGATACTTAAAATGTTAGCAGATGTTCAACCTTGAGATGTGTCATTCGGGCTGCGAGAGAGTGAGAGAGAGCGAGACTTTCAGCAGATAACAGACGGGGAGCTTTGTTCAAATATTACTTTGAACAAAGCTTTACTTTGCATTGTTTCGTTTGACTCTTTCCAGGTTTTAATGTCTGTCTTTTATTGAAGGGAAACGTTGGCAGCGTTTGGAAAATAAGTAGGGATGGAAAATTATTGTTGCGTTCTTATTACAACAATTACAAAAGTTTCAATGCTTTTTCCCTCAACCAACTCAGATCCAATATAATTTTAAATCTTCAACAGACTTTTTAAATCACAATTTTTGAACATTTTCTTTATTTGTAGGAATTCACCCAAAATGCAGACTAAAAATACTCCATTTCTAATTCAACAGGTTTTTTTCCAAGTTGAAAAATAAAATTCCATTCTTACTTTTCTTTTCCTTACATTTCCCAAGCTTGATAGTCAATATTTTTAGCCAAAATTTAGTAACCTTGCCTTTGCCAACAGTCCAAGCTACATCAAGTTTGATTTATAATTCATACAAAAAAGAGAAAAGCTGCAATGTTTTTTCATAAATATAGAAATCTAACTTTGTAGATATTTAAAATACTCAGTTCTTAAACAACTCTGTTAAACCTCTGCCAACCTTCAGTTTGCAACAACTTGAACTAAAGTAAAGTATATTACGAAGACGATCGTTTGCTGCAAATTGTTTTTCCAACAAAAGCCAGAAGAACATGTAAAAAGGAGCATGTCGATTGTTGTTGCTCACCCTAAATTTGGTCGTAATAATATGTAGTCAGTTCATTCTTGAAGAAGCTGTACTTTTTGTTTAAAAATAGTTTGAATGTATAAATTATGAAGCAGACTTTGGAACGAACAGAGAAACTCAGGAGAGCTTCCCGCGCCGTGGAAATATTTTAATGTCACAGGTGACGGCTAAGAGCTGCCGCCACACCGTGAGCTACAGACATACAGACTTTGTTCCCTCTCTTTTAACTCCTTGGCATTGATCCACAGAGAGTGGTGTTGTTTCTTTTCTCTCTCTGTGTTTTTTTTTTTTTTTTCTTTCTCTTCTTAAGGTTCACAAATTCATGCCACAATCGGAGACTCGTCACACTGCAGTTAAAAACTGCGGCAAGTTGGCGCATCGAGATGATGCAACTAGTAGACAACCGGTAGTGCGGGTATTCCTGTTACTAGGGCCTTCGAAGCTGTGCACCGTTCACAGGGCCTCGACGCCGCAGGACTGTCACTGTGCACAGAGGGTCTCGCGCAGACAGAAACTTCTCGAAAGTGAAGAAAGCTGCCGCCACGAGGGGAGATGTGGGAACTTTGTTTGAGATGTGCGTTGATCTGAAGAGCTAACTGAGAGTCTGAACACAACTTAAACTAAAACTATGAGCTTGTTCTCTGTCTGCTAATCCTTCTGGTGCAACTTGTAATTAGATTTGTCTTGATTTCAGTCTGGTTATGTAAAAAGAAGTTAATGCACTTGTAGAGTTTGGATATAAACAGGCTAAATAACGCAGCCCACTAATGCGGAAGCAGATGAAGTGTGTATGTATGGGGGGGGGGGAAAGAGAGACAGTGGAGCACAGCAATGATTATGCACCAGATCTGCTTACACCATATTTCATCATTACTGTGGAGAGGAAAAAAACACTCAAATATTGATCTGCCCCACTGCTTCCTTTCCTCCCTGCCTCTCTCGCTCACCACCAAATCTGTCTTTTATTCCCGCGTTTCCATCTCTCGTTTTACTTCTCGCTAACGCTTTCTGAAATTTGCAAGCGTAACAAGACCTTTCTGAGAGGAAAAGACGATCATAAACACGCAGACGATACTTATGAGTTATGTTCAAAAACACCAAAGTTTCTTGCCTTCAAACACACACAAAGAGAGGGTGGACAGAATATCGTGAACACCTGCGCAATCTATCGCAACCCAGAGCTTTAGGTGTGCAAGGGCAGCGCGTGTGAAGTTTTCTTTAATGCGTTCTCAAAACTCAGGGGTAAACATCACGCAACAACTCAAAACTGAACATTAGTAATTAGGTTCTCAACAAACCTAAACTGCTGAATAAAACATTCATTTGGACACGACAAGCTGGGATGTGACACTCGTTAAAGCTTTTCTGGTATTTAAACTATTCAGAAACAAGCTTTATGGCATTACAGAGAAAAAGACATCGGTAAAGACACAAGTTAAGCTCATGTTATAATCATCAAATAAAGGTATTGTTGAGTCTTTTAATTAACTTTTGGAAAGCAAGTCTTTCAGCTGCAGTCATTATTTGTAGGTGCTCCTGGTAAAGTTGTGGAAAACGCTGTAAATAAATGCATCTTTTAAAGTAGCAGCATAAGCTGGAGGCTTCAGAAAAATTCATCCGAGTTTCAGTGTGTCTAATTGTTTCAGTAGAGCACGACATTCCACAGATGTACAATTGTCTTAGCCATTCGTCATTAGCCTGGACAAGGAGCCGTATTTATGGAGAATGCTTGAGGAGTCTTAAACTGTCCAAAACTGACTGTGAGAGAATTGCAGCAAAAGGTGCCATGTTGGAGTCACCAGGTCTTCATTACAACCTTCGTCTGCCATGTTTGAGATCAGGAGTTTATACTTTGCTCAGATGAGACGAAGATTTGGGTTTGGCAAATGTGTGTCCACTCTCGAGTACGGCGGTGGATCTGTAATGCTGTGGATGTGTTTCTCTTCCAAACACCTCATTTGAAAGCAGAAAATCAGAAACCATAAACCTTTTGAAATCCCAGATGATTTTAAATTCGACTTTAGGCCAAAGTTCTGTTGGAGGAGCTGAAGTGAACAGAACAACAAGAGGACCCTGAGATAAAGCATCCTCAAAAAATTTGTAAAGGATTTCTTAACCACAGAGAAAAGGTACCTGAATTAAAAGTTGTATTTTTCTACAATTTTTCAGTGTGAGATTATTCTAATGCTTTGAAAGATGAGTTTGTTTAAAGGCATTTTACTGGTCTACCAATAAATGTGGGTAACAATAAAAGTCACCATGCTTTTATTAGCAACTTAATGACACAACTAAGGTCAAAGCTAAACAACTAATAGCTAAGCTCCTTTATTTCTTATACAGTTCTCGCAGATGTTCCTGGACACCAAAGTTTCTTGCCTATAAGCACACACACACTCAAAAAGAAGACGGCTATATTAACAGCATACCTGTTAATATTTTCTGCCATAAATCTTAACAAGTTTCTTTCTATCTTGTAGAGCAAACACCTGTCTTAGCTGTTCGCCCCGACTTCCCTTCAAAGCAGGTTTTACGGAGCGTTTCGTCAGCTTGATCCCCGAACACGCAGGGAATTGAGCTGCTCTTTACTCAGACACACAAACTGCTCTGATGTGGTGAAACAGAGCGACGACGTTCAACTGAACTCAACGCTTTGGACTTTGTCCTGTAAGGAGGCAGCTCGGGTCAGACGGGGTGGAAATGAAAGAAGTGCGAAATGTTCAAAGACCAACTGCTAGTAAAATCACTTCCCTTTGCAAATAAAGAGAAAAAAAAAAAGGAACTAAGACATGTTGTGTTTTTTGTTTTTTTTTAACTTTGCTGCTTCAATGCCCGACAACAGGCAGATCTGAGGTTCTTGTAGGTGTTGTACGTCTCCGTCTCCGTCTTTGCACTCGCTCTCTCTTTCTCGCATACACACACGCGCGCACAAAAAAAAAAAACAGGGCAAAGAAACTAGCTGTGGTAAGTAACAAGTGAAAACGCCATCTGTCAAGCGAGAGCGCATTCGCTTCGCCTCAGCATTTTCAGGGGAATGCCTTGAAGACAAAAAGGTCCTTGTTCTCAATCTCTCCGCAAATCCCATCTCTCATTCTTCCTCCCTCTTCCTTCATCCCCCTTGCTCCGCGCGTCTTGCCGCTCCGCCACCATCAGCAAAGTTGCACACATAAGCATTGGTCAGCGTTCAATTACCGCGAACACCAGGGAAGGATGGGAAAGTACTTGACAGAGAAATGCACTTCAAGCACTGATTAAATACTGATACCACGTATAAAAAGCTAAGCCCCTTAGGTTGTGTGTGCGTACGTTCAACAAGAGAAAGGAAATGGGGAAAGTGTGTGAAGACAGTGGTGGTGCTAAGGGGGGGAGAGGGGGGGTTGGGGTTGCTTTTCCCTCCAATACTGATACAACTGTTTCATCATTATGACCCTCTATTACAGTACTTGCCAACTTGCTTACTACATACTTTTGATACACTCTGCAGAGTGCTGACTCTAACTAAAGCTGCTGATATGGAGTCATTAGGGGGTGAAGTTTCTGTTTTTCTTGTGCCCACAGAGCTTCCCTATTACTCTTTAGTGTTTAAGAGTTGCACCGCTCATAGGTTGCTACCAGGCAGCAGATAATGGCCTATCCACAAGAGATCAATCAGAGGATATTCTGTTGCGAGGCATTATAGTTCACTGAGCCGCTTTCCTTTTTTAGCTCAGGTCTGCGTGGTTCATTAACTGCCACAACAGTCAATCCCTTTCTAGGGCTTTTGTTTGTTTTATCGGGGGAGTTACTGAAGGTAAAGGCAATATTTTCAGAAAAACAGATATAAGGTTCTCAAATATTATGACGCCCAATTTGAAGAAATGTTTACAGGCAAAAGCGTAACCTTTACAAATTAGAATCTATTAGATTTTTTTTTTCATCTTAAAAAGAGAGAAGAGTCAGGCAGATGTAAGAGTTATCAAGATTTTCTCTATGAGAGAAACCAAATGTAAACATTATTATACTTTTTAACTGAAGTACAACATCACTCAACTAAAAGAAGGTTAAAAACCTGCTTTTTAAGTCAGTCTAAAGGGATAGTTCAACTTTTAAGTGAGTTTCTGTTAAAAAGTTAGAAGCACTTCTTACCTGCAGTAGATAACTCTTTTTGTCTTTCATCTAAATCCAGATTAATTAGTCCAGAAGCAAACAACTAGTCTGAGAGAAGCCAAATCCAAAGTGGACATCATCAACAAAAAAAAAAAAAAACTCTCCAAGTTGATCCAAATTAAAAGAGAAATAAAAGTAGGCGTGCCATCAATAATCTTCATTGATAAAAGAACATGCAAAGAGGCTTCAGATTAAGAAACTGGACTCATCTAAAAGGAGAAAAGAAGATGTTTCACACAGGAAGGCAATTGGAAATACACAGCCGCTAACTTCCATTTTCTATTAAAATAATCATCAGCTTTTCATTGATAAAGAAAGTGTGAGAAAGAGCCCGAGGGTTCAAAGATTCATGAATTTAAGACGATAGAGGTCATGTCTGGTCTTCACCAATAAACCAGCTAATCTGACTTTACACTAAATGAAAACACCAAACAGCTTCTGAGCATCATTTAACCTCTTTATATTTTGTATCTTTGTAGATTCTGACTGTTTTGTAATCGAGTTTTTAGAGCTTGTCGACGGCCAACTCTTTCTAATTACCAACCATCTTAAAATGTTCTGTTAAATTCGAGTCTTAAAACTTGACATCTTTCTAAAACACACATCTCGGCAAATTTGATTTGATCTTTCGGTGATTTCATTACAAAACTGAAGCTACGGTTGAATTTCATTTCGGGCGGTATATTTCAAGAGTTTATTTTATTTCAGTGTTTATGGTGTACAGTTTTTTGGAAAATGGAATACTAAGTAAGACCAAAATAAATAATTGAGCTCAGAAATATATGCAACTGTGTTAATGGAAAATTGAGTAGAAGGAAAAAGTATGGAAGGAGAACTGAGTTACTGAAATAAGATAGTTGTTGGCAATATTCTAATTCACTATTCACCACCAAATTACAATTATCCCACAATTACCAAAAAAATCAACATCACTTCGAAACCAGATCTTTTATTCCTCATCACAATGTCAGCTAAGCTCCCCCCCCAAAAGAAAATAATTAAAATGTATCTGAAACACATATGAATATTATATAAGCCTAATTTAAAAAAAGGATGTTTATGGTGCTATATTAATGGAAAGCTAAAAGGAATGAAGAAATAACTTCCTTGTTGTTTTCTCATTTATTCATGTTCACCATGAATACAACATTTGTACAACATTTGATTTTATTTAATTTATTTAAAAGGGACAATAGATATAAATAACAGGAGCACTTCAGTTCATCTATGTGACAGACTTGGCTATAAATAGAGGCTGATTTTCAGTGTAGTCCCTGTCAGGTGAAATGAAATAAAATTCCAGAATCATGACAGCTAATGTCAATTTTTTTTTTTTAATCCGGTAAATGAATAGGTTGCCTGAACACACCCCGCTGAATAAATAAATGCGACCGGAAGGTCAAAACATGCAAAATAGTTTACAGTCCGATGCTATTAGACGTGCCAGCAGCGGAACAAATGAGTGGGAAACAAATGAATTCCGATTTAAAACCAACACAGGAATGCTTTAATGATCACCAGAGAAAGAAACGGAGGGTATCAGCGACATAACGGAGCGTATTTCTGTCCCCTCGTCACAATATGAGCTGAGCTCTTCTTCTTCGCTCCAGACCTTTGTCCGCCCGCCCGCCGCCGTGTTGCCATGGCTCCCTCATGCCTCCGCTCCGCTCGCGCAAACGTTGAGAAATAACAACTTTGTGATGAATCAGCATCTCTGCCGCCAGCCCAGCCGGTGTAGCTACAACACCGGCGTGCCGGGAGACGAACCCACCGACTCCACACGTCGCTCCACTCACACTCTCGCTCACTCACACAATAAAAAGGAGAAATAAATCCTCTCCGCTGACAGACGCTTGAGCTGAAGGCCTGTCTGTCTGTAGGGGGGGGGGGGCGGCTGACACAAAGCAAATGTCAAAACAGCCGCTCCGTCTAAGCTAGCTGCTGCTGCCGCCGGGACGTCTGACAGCCACCGACAGACCGGGATGACAGCCCGCACGTCGAGCCCGATTTGTCGGCACGTTTCAGTCACAGAACGTAACAAAGGGCGAACAGGCTGCGAGTCAGCACGTCAAATGAAGCCACCGCAGGCGGCGCAGGTACCGAGCACCGGAGCAGCTGGCTGTCCTACCTGAACGTGTCCAGCTTGCGTCCGCCGCCGCTGCCGCCTCCCCGCTAATGAGGTGAGGTGTAGTTACCGCTGACGGCCCCTCGCTCCTCCAGTTTCAGCCTCACAACAAGGGAATCCCCGAGCTGGGAAGAGCAGCGTCCCCCTCCTTCCCGCGGTCCTCTAATTCCGACACATAGTTTCTAAGCTTTGACAGCCCACCCGGCAGCCTGGCCCCCTTTGTCTGCGTTATTATGAAATCAGCGGCTGGTCAGCGGAGCGAGGCGGTTCGAGCGACCCAGCGGGTCCGCGGCGGCGCTTGTACCGAGCGATGATGATTCAGCACAACCAGCAGCGCCGGCTGCCCTTTAAACAGCGGCGGGGAACAGGAGGGAACAGGGGACAGCGCGGCGGCGGCGCGGCACCGCGACGGCTGAGGCGGCGGCGCACACTCAGCAAAACACCGCCACATTCAGCACTTTTGTTTTTCAGCGATTTCACTTTTGTTTTTTGTTTCAAATTAAATGTGACTCACCAGAATTGGAGGCTTGTTGGTGTTGCTGTGTGGACACGGTGTGAGCAGCGCTGGCAGGAGGACAGCCGGGGAGTTGGAGAAGAAGCGCTTCTCTTTTCCTTTTTTGTCTCTTTTTTTTTTCTCTCTCTCTCTCTCTCTCTCTCTGCCGCCTCACGCTTTCTCACAGGTCTCTCTACATATATCCTCTGCCTCCTCGCTTGTTTTAGTCTGTGGTCGGAGGCGCCAGACGTCAAATGATGTTTGGATCACATGGTTTCATTCATGAAGGATCTACGCAGCCCCGCATTTAAAGAGACACGCTACTACAGCGTGTTATAACAACAGGCGGCGTGGAAAGTGTGACAAGACAGCCGTGCGCATTTCTAAACTTAGAGGGCCTGATCCGACAGCACGGCGCAGACTGGATGGATGAAACTAACCAAAACAAACCCCGCTGTTCCTCACACGTAATGCAGTTGGAGACGCGGCTCAATAAATAACAACACCATCAAAAAGTTGCGTTATTATTATTATTTTTTTTTTTTCATTTATTCACTCTGAAAATTGAAAGTTGTATATTTTACCCAATCACGCGCTTATTTATGCCAGATTTTATGATTGCGTCTCACTCTTTATGAACACGTGCAATTCAGTAGTAAAAAAAAAATCAATTAAAAAAAAAAAAACAATAAAAAACGATTTTGAGCGCCTGAATGTTATATTATGAGCGGTCATGGGAGAGACTGCTGAGCTGAGCTGACACTAAAGGAAACTGCTGAAGAAGCTGACGGTCCAGAAAGTGCTCCACAGCAAAAATAATAATAATAAAAAAAATGTTAATGGAAAGTTGTGTGGAGAGAAATAGTGTGGCAGAAAAAAGACGCACCATCAACGGGGATAAACAGAGAGGATTTTGCCCAATCAGGAGTGTGAGCAGATCCATAATTGATCCAGGACACGAACAACGACTGCTGCTTTCCTCACGTTAAAGCCCTCCTGACCCAGAGACAATGTAAGGAGCATCATGAAAATGAACTGAACTGTTGCTTGGTGATCCAGTCATCTATTTAATAAGCACGTATTACGTATTACTCTGCTTATAATCAACCTCTCCAGCACACATGACATTCACTTTTTGAATTAAAGTGCCGACTTTTTAGACAAATCTCTTCTTATTTCATGAAGATGCACATGTACTTCAAATAAAAACAAACATAATGGCACTAAAAACCAAACAGATGTAAATGATCGACACATGCATCCACTCAGAAGAATATAAAGTTCCTCACACAGATGTTGCTGCAGAGCCAGGCCAGTGCAAAAGCAAACCGAGCAGCTGCATTTGGCCCCAAAACCAACAGGGGGCCCCAGAGAGCACTGGATGAGTCAAACAGGTCAGGCTCACAAACTTCACATTTGGTGCGAGTTATTCTTCATCATCAGCAGTATTTGTGCAAAAACAGAACATAAACTCTTGGAATTACATTTTCACTTTGGTTCAGCTCTGCTTGCATGTGTCTGTAGATGTTTTCTAAAAAAAAACAAAAAAACAAAACAAAAAATAAAACATCCAAATTACACTGAGATTCATATCACACATTTTTCCACTTCCTCTTAAAGAAGGATGTGAATTGACAGAAGGGAAAGCCGATGAGTTCCGTGTTGAATTTCCTGACAAAAGCAAATTAATTTGCTCTTGCTTCTTAGATCTATTTTACATGTACTGTATGTCTTAGATCTACATAATCCAGCAGACAATCAGACGTTAGCTCTGTAAACACATCACACAACAATTGCCATCAGTCCTCATTTATCCAAACAAAAACCAAACCAGCCTATTAGGCCTGAAGTGCACCATTACTATCCATTTCCATTTCAGAGGAATTAATGACTCTGTGTACAAGCCCAGGAAGCACTCAGGCATTATTAGGAGGCTATTTCCTGACAATGACACAGAAATAGCCTGTTTTTATTTACTGATGAACAACTTAGACACAAGTTAGAGCTTTGAGGAGTAAATCTCTGGCAGGTTGCTGAAGGTGGAGGTATAACCTGATGCATCAGCTCGGTGTCTCTCTGACAGACTGGACAGTCTCGGTCCAGACATGGTAACATGATCGTAGCAACCTGAGAAATACGACACTAGAGTTTCAGCATATTCTTTACCATACCATTATGATGTAATTAAGATGAATATGCATTAATGCTCCATTTCAGAGTGTTGGTGCTGGATTTCATGTTAGCTTAAATTTAGGATAAGCAGAGAGAGCTGATAGAGTATCATTGGTTGCATCATTCATTTAAAAGTATTTTTGTCTCCATCAAAAGTGGCAGATTCTTAAAAATATTAATATGGCCTGAAAAAATAATAATAATAAAAAATAATAATGTTCATTTTTTTTTTTTTTTTTTTTTTACTGTTTTGATCCTAATTGTTCTAATGTGTCATTTACTGATCCTTCCAAAAGCAAACATACCCCGAAACTTATAGTTTGTCACATTACAACCACAAATGCCACTGAATTTCACTGGGATTCAATGGGATGGATCACATCACAAAGTGCCATATGATGATGATGACATAGAAAAATGACATAAAACGGTTTACAGATAAAAAAAAACTTAAAAGACGCACACAGTCAGATTATCAACTGATAACATCAAGTCTTGCCACAGATTCTCAATTGCATTTAGGTCTGGGCTTTGACTAGGCCGTCAAATAACTACACTCAGATCCAGCCCATTCTGATGTGAACTTCCAGCCTGCAGTCTGAAGTATCTTAAAGGCTTGTCTGTTTAAATTCATCCATCTTCCCATGATCTCTGACGAGCTTCCCTTTCACTGCTAAAGACGTCTAATAAAGAAATAAAATCAAACAAATAAAGAAATATTTTTATATGAAAACCAGCATTGCTTGCACACACACACACACACACGCATACACACACACACACACACACACACACACACACACACTCTCCCTCTGCTCTGCAAACAGACGCAGCTTAAAAAGTAAGTGAATACACGTGCTTCTCTCAGGACAGGTTTGCGACATGCTTTGTTTACTAACTTTACACAAAGACACCAGACTTACTTTTTTAAAGAAAGTCTGGTTCTGAAGGCTTAAAGTTCATCCACAGTGATAAACCTGAGAGTTTTCAGACTGATTTAGAAAGAGGAAAGGATTTCCACAAGGCTATTGAGCAAAGCCACTTTGGAGAATATGGCTAAGCTGCTAAATCCTAAAATCTGATCCCTGCACAGAGGTATGAAAGAAAAAAGGTGGCAGTTAGTTTTTGAAGACAAAAAGTTTTATATAGCTAATTTTAAAAAAAAAATAAAAAAAGCAAAGTTTAATTTTGCATTCATGAGCGTAAGGAGATGTTGGAAACCCGCTGTTATAACAATTCTCTGAAGATAACACAGAACAGTGTGGTGAACTAATTACCAATTAGTTGATTTCTGAAGGTGCTTAGTCACATTAGATTTTATCTAGGGGTATCAGAGCAGAAGGGGCAGAATATAAATACAAGCCACAGGACTTTGTGTTGGTGTGGAACACAAAGTCTCAATGAAACACATCGACACCTGCGGTTGGAACGTAAAACACCCCATCGGGTGTGAATACTTTTTGCAAGACATTTGAATAAAACGTACAAGAAAAATAAAAAGAAAACTTATCGGTACAGACATATTAGATTCTGAAGATGGAGGGAAAAAAAGGTCCGTGCAAGTTGTCAGCATAGGGAAGCTGTCAATGCAGATTCACCGACTGTGTGGTAAGCATCGGAGGTTCCTGTTCCTGTGACCGTTTCACCAGACGGCTGCACGAAGCTGATACTGTATCAGCTCCCAGATCAATGTAATGCACAGGTCTCCATTTGACACATGCTCACACACACACACGCACGCACACACACACACACGAACACGCATACACACACACACACACACACACAAACACACACACACACACTGCTGACAGAAACATCTCTTTTAAATGTATGTTTGATGTTGGAGTAAATTTTGTGTTTGCAAAAAAAGCAAAAGAACACAAATCTTTCCTTCTGTTCACACTGAAAAAACACAGAACCTTTACCAAGTGGTTTTAGACTAGTACAAATACAGGTACACTTGAAATAAGGCAAAACTAACTCATAAGAAACTTTTCAGCAAGAATCTAGGAGCCTGTTTTAAGTCAATAATTCCTTTCATATTACTTTTAAAGAGTACTAGTTCTGCTAACAAATTATTTCTCTCATTTTTTCTTAACTTGAAACAAGCTCTTATATCTTGATAACAATATTATCTTGCAAGTTAGTTTTATTTCAAGTGTTCTGAGACATTTTCAGTAGAAACCAGACTAAAAATCCTGGATAATCCTTGTGTGTCTCTGCCGTTCACTCTTCATTGTTCCTGCTTCTCCTTGCTAGCAACCGATGCTGCTGCAAAGGTCACTGATTGCATTGATTGAATGGAGATGACAGACAGCATCTGGCCTACCTGTGGATAGAAATCTCATGCCAAGCTCCATCACACACACACACACACACACATACACTCAGAGCTCAGGATTATCAGCATCCGAACTGCCGCCTCAGACCCTCACGGTGTCAGGATGAGTGACACAGAGAGCATCTGCCTCGCCTTTTGAAGGAAGAACGAGGCCTTAAACCGGGAGAAGGTGGCAGAAGTCTAATAATGAGAGGCAAATAGAAGTCTCTCCTCGAAAGGCTAATCTCAACGGACAGTGGCAGGGGCGAGTGTTGAATAAGAGGGAGGATTATGAAGACGCTTCAGCAGCTGAGAGAGGGAGAGAGAGAGAGAGAGAGGGGGGCGAACTATTGCACGCACAAATAAACAGCCAGATTGCACCAAGAGCACGTGGGGCGCAGCTTAATCAAGAGACGTTGGTGTGTGTGTGTGTGTGTGTGTGTGTGTGTGTGTGTGTGTGTGTGTGTGTGTGTGTGCGTGTGTGTGTGTGTGAGTGTGTGTATGAGTTTAAGAGGGGAAAATAACTAATCCTACAACAGCTATAAATTGTCCAATTATAATGAGGACATGGTTCTTCACAAACCATCGCTCCTCTTCATCATTCACCATTATGCACCTGTGTTGCCTGAATACATCCGTGAGCCTATCTCAAACCGGCACAAAGTGGCGGCTGCTAATCCAAAAACGTAGCAGCCCCTGAGCACAGGAACGGGTCCAAATATCTAAAAAAAAAGAAAAGAAAAAAAAATGCCTTGAAGAGCAGCACTCTGCTGTAGCTGCTCTCCCATTAAACCCCAAAATATTGCTGCTCTTTGTCCTCGACTATCAAACTCTTAGAAAACTCTCTGATATTTAGGTTTTAAGCTCACAAGCAGCCAGTCGCAGAGGAACGTTTCTGCATCCCGACGTCGCTTTCATGTTCTTGTGAAATCTGTTTCTTCTGAATCTTTAGGAAAGGAATAATCTTGGGAAAGTTTTTACATTTTAGGAAAAAAGCAAAGCTTAAAAGTTACTAACTCACAAGAAACTTTTCAGCAAAGTACAGGAAGTAATACTTGTTTTAAGACAATAATTCCTTAAATATCGATTGGAAAAAAAAAGTACTACTTCTACACTGATTATTTTATTTATAAAACTGTTTCCCCAATTTTATTATTGACATAGAGCAATAATAACATTGTTTATTATAAGATACAAGGTGCTTGTGTGACTGAGTCTATATTAATAGTTATATATTTTCACAAAATGTTTTCTTTAATGCATTTGTCCACTTATAGTTGACTGTCCTTGTGTTCCTTTGTGTCTGCTATAAGGGGTTTGGTGCTCCAGCTCCACTTTACTTTCTTCTTCTCTTGTTCATGGTCCTCCAGGACTATTTTAAATATTGAGTTATTCATTTCCCTTTTGTTCCTCACAAACACAACGCAGAAGTCCACCGGTCACACTTGGGTCTTAACGAGTCTTTTGCACGTCAGTTTGGTATTATTTCAAATGTACTGAAATATTTGCACTTGAAACTAGACTGAAAACATTCTGTGAGAATGTGGTCGAGACCTTGAAGGATGAATGTGTTCTCCAGAGTTTTCTCCTGAAGCTTTCCTGTAATTGTGGAAAGTTGCAGCCTGTGGTCGTGCCGACCCTCCCAACGGTTAACACCCCGTTCTTGAAAGAGCTTTTGCTTTCAAACAATAACAGCGTGTTGAGCCAGCAAGTTTGGTGTCGTTTCGGTAAGCTTGAAAAAAAGAAATCCCCTGGTATTTGTTGTATCCATGTAGAAAGACATGAGCGGCCATCGAGGCCTTCTAAAACCGGCCTGTGTTTCCTCCTATCACAGCCAATCACAGCTCGCCTCGGGGCCATTGAAGAGCACAAAAAAAACAAAAACACGTTTGCGCCTTTTCTTTTTTAAGCATTTCTGTGCTAATTTTAGCAGGAGAGGATTTGATTGGAAAGAATTCAGGAGGCGCTGACCCACAGCGGGAGGCAAAAATAAAAACACCACAGAGATTCAGGCGGCCCTCGAGGGGGAAACATGTCGTCGTGGCAACGCAGGTTGAAGCTGTTTACTGATAATTATGGAGGCGAGGCTATATTTAATCCAAGGTTAGGGTCAAGTTAAAGTTACTCTCCACTGGCAGTGGCATGAAGGTGATTTGATCCTCCTAACTGTTTATATCCCAGGCAAGTTGATTAAAGAGCGCCATCTGGAGGACAGATTGGAAACCTATTAACTGATTAACGGAAAGAAAAGCTCATAATTGGCATGAGTTTAAGTGTTTGTATGATGCATTTGAATTGTTTCTTCCTCAGAGTGAAATGAACAGCGATGATGTAAAAAAAAAAAAAAAGAAATTGGGTGTTTAATTATTTAGAGAGAAATTCACTAATACATGTAATGAACTGAGCTTTTTAATGCACCTTGTTTAAGCTTTATTGTAGCACTTATAGGTAATTACATCACATTTGCTGAAAAGAAAACATAAAAATTCTCTTTGGGCTTTCAGAGAAAACATAGGATGACAAAGTTACTGTTACAAAACAGAAAAAAAAAACATTTGGTTTTATTTTTTTCTACAGGGGACAAAATCCCTGATATGACATTGGATGATCAACATGTGTTCAGTCTTTGTTGACTGTATGCCAAAAAGTAAAAATCTGAAGATAATGTTGAACATGATAGAGGTTTAAGGCTGTAAAGACAGCCAAGTAGCACCTTTGATTCTTCTGGTTTCTCTAACTGGACTTGTTAGAGAAAGTCCAGTTAGTATAATCATAGCAGGAGGCGCCAGCTGTCCAGATCACTCCTCTGCCTGTGTGAAATGTATGTGTTCCTGGCTCTCGCACAAATAAAAAACACCAGAAATTGATTTGTTGGTGACTTCAGTCCTGAGTCCACTGTTTAGTCCTACGGTTGGACGGCGGTTGGAGACCCGTTGTGAGTCTGCATGTTTAGACGTGAACCTGCGTCATGCCCGTCTTTCGGCGTGCCGCTCTCAGTTCTTCTTTTTGATCCCAGACGTGCGGTTGTTGAAGAGGTTGAGGCCCGACCGGCCGTTCCCTCCGGCGTCCCCGCCGACTCCAACCCCGGGTTGCTGCAACACTTTGTCCAGGGTGGTTTTCTTAATGGCTGCTGGAGAGATGCGCTCTTGGTCCGCAAGGAACTGCAGCTCCCTGCACGAAGAAATAAAAATAAACACACCCAATCAGGAGTTGTTTAGTCAAATCAGAACTGAGAAGTGTGGCAGGCTTTTGTATTCAGCCCACTTTACTATGATACCAACTATTGCCTTCAATAAGCAGTTAATTAGTAAACAGCAGGGCTGAAACAATTAATTGCATTAATTAAGATGAACCGATTATTGAAATAATCGTCAGCTACTTCAGTAATTGATTGTTAACTAAAACAGTTAAACATTCCATTTGCTGAAAGAACAAAATACTCAGAACAGTAATTAAGCCAAAAATGTACAAACAATAAACAATAAACCCAAAACTCCTCAACTGGCATAATTTTTAACATCACCTGGTTCAAATTCTGTAAAAAGAAAATCTCCAATTAAGCACATTTTGCTATGAAATGATTATGTTAAAAATAAAACCACCAGACGTATTAGCGTCAACATCAACATCACATGTTGATGTTAGCAGACGCAGGCTTCGAGCCAAATGATCAAGTATTTAATAAAATGATTCTACTTTGTTGCATACGAGCCAAGAAAATGTTTATTTTCTTATCTAAAAAAAGAAACTGAATTATCAGTGTATTTGCATCTTTCAATGCATTTCAAATATTGTATCAAAAAGGCTGAAGTGGTGAAATGAAAAATCTGAGTTCGATTTAATCTGGAGAGCAGAATGGGCAAACCTTTTGGTCTCCAAGTGCAAAGCTGCCAGAGACGACACAAAAGATCAACTGGAACGAAATGCGATTCTGCAAAATTAAAGTTTGCGACGTAATAAAGCGTGAAAAGGTTCATTTGTGTGAACACTTTAGCAAGACGCTCTAAAATTGGATAAAACAAAACAATCATGTTTACAAATAAAGAAGCATTTTTCTTTCATCACTGATGTGAAATAGGGATTCTGTGATGCGACAGCCTCACCTGGTCCTGATGCATGAAGCCTCCACCGCGTTGATCAGGAGGCTTCTGAAGCCACCGCTCTCCAAGAAATGCAGGGCGTGGATGGTGGCGCCCCCTGGTGAGCAGACGTTGTCCTTCAGCTGGCCGGGGTGTTGCTCAGAGTCCAGCAGCATCTTGGCTGCTCCCTGAGGAACATCAGGACCAACACAGCTGTAGCAACTCAAGCTCCAACCAAAACAGCTGAAATCACTCTGACATTTCACATGGCGGAAAAACAAGTCAAAATACAAAAAAAAAAAAAAAAAAACAAGAACAGTGCCCTTTTATTTTTAGGTCAGAATCTACTATACCTCTTGGTTTCTCTGCAGTATCATTAATACTGAAAAGAAACATCTGTCTGTCGTCATTTTAAATGATGCAAAACATTAATGATCTTTTTTTTTTTGGCCTCCTAACATGCGGTGAAACACCTGATGAACAAACATCAGAGAACTCACCAAGATAGCCTGAGCGCCGAGTCTGACGGCGAGCCTCCTGGGCAGACCCATCTTCACGCCTCCGTCTGCAAGAGCGTCCAGGGCTGTGAAAGCCTAGTTAAAATAAAAAAAAACCCACACAAAAAAAAAAACACAAAACCAAAGAGAAGGACAAGTTCAGGCTGCATCATAAATATCTGGGATTCATCTGTTGTACGGTTGCTTTTACTCATTACGCTGCCCTCTAAAAATTATTGTTCGACAGAAAAAGTCAAGATTTGCCATCAGGAAAAACTACATTCATGAAAACATTACGTCATTAACTCGTTTACGCTTCGGTCCTTCTTTCAAATTTAACGCAACAATATATCTTTAAGATTACTGATGTAAATGCTGATGGGCATGGGCAGGACAGAACTCCTGTAGCAGTCTGTGTTAAAGCTAATGCGATGAAGCCTTTGACTGAAGACAGCAGAATGGATTTATGTTGAAAATATAAAGTCATTAACAACACTGGGCTGCTTCCTGCGGTCTTACAAAAGCTTTAACTAGATAAAAGTAGCTCATTCTTCTTCTCTCTCCACATTTCAAAGATACAGCACAGTGGCGGCAGCATAGTACTCTGGGCCGGTTTAGCTCCCAGTGATATTTAAAACTGCAAGTAGAAAACTGAAAATGAAGTTCCTCAATTTATATTTAAATCCTAGATGTAGAATTTAGATTTTGATTGAAAAGATTAATCAAATTAATTATGTTTAGTCGATTATTGAAATAATTGTCAACTAATTTAGCAGCACATCAATCAATAACCGGAGAAGCAGGACTCTGAAACATACCAGAATACCAGTCTGCGCGGTTCACCTGGAACTAATCAAGTGGCGATTTTAGCTTCACCCGGTTCAAATTCTGCTGAAAAACAAGAGCTTCACTCACGTAGGCGGGTCCACTGCCACTCAGTCCGGTCACGGCATCAATCAGGTCCTCCTCCACCTCTGTGCAGAACCCAACACTGGCCATCAGCTGCTCCAGCAGCTTCCCGTCCTCCACCTGCATCAAAACCATACACGTGTATCGTCAATGTCCAGCTCTTCTTTTCAGATTATATTCATCAATTCATCATGTTTTCCAAAGAGGAATAGTCTCTCTCTGCTGGAGCAGCGCACCAATCCGCCCACTGACCTCTGCGTGCGTTCCTGTGGCGTACACGGTGGCGCCCTCGCGCACCACAACAGGAGTGTTGGTCATACACCTCATGACTCTGGGAGTTGAACGGTGCTGCAGCAGCTTCTGCATCAACCAGAGAAGAGGGAAAAACAGAAAACACAGCAGGTGTGTGAAAGAGAGTCACAACAGAGCTACAACCAGATCTCTGAAAGGAAGGGTGTAGAAAAGGTTGAGAGTTTTACTTTCTCTATGGAGCTGATGGTGACGCCTGCGGCACAGGAGACGATGAGATGGCGGTCTTCGATGTCCGGTCCGATCTCGTCCAGGACGAAGGGGATGATGTGGGGCTTTACAGCCAGAAACAGAACGTCGCTCCTGTTGACCGTTTCTTTGTTGCTCGTGGTCAGATTCACCCCCATTTTCTAAAGGAAAAACAGGAAACATGGGACTTTAAAAAAAAAAAGAAATTGCACTAAAGAAAGGCGCATTCTTCATTTTAAAACATCATGCAGCCAAGCCTCACCCTCAGCCCCGTCACGGTGGGCAGGTCTGTGTCTGGGGAGCTGGCTGTGATCCTGTTGGCTGCGATCACACCTGAAGGAAAGGATGACGAGATGATAAACAAACATTCAAATAAGTAGAGCTGCATAGGTTGACGCCAAGCAGGAAACTACTGAAGACAATATCAGCTGGTCTGAGATCACCTTATGATTCTGTTCATCCATTAAACAGGATTCAGAAACTATTTATTCCCACAGTAAAATTCAAGCAATTTTCAAGGCAAGCTTTCAAACTTTTCACACTTTGCGGATAAAATACAATACAAATGAATTTTTAAAAAAGTATAACTTTGCTATTTTATGACATAATTGATTTATGTTATTAATGTTTTCTGGAATTTAGCAAATAGAAATCATTTTGGCAAATCTAACTGACTTAAAACAAGAAAAGTTGAGTCTGATTTGACAGAAGACGGGGAGAAACAAAAAACTGACCTTTTCACTTTGCACATTTTCGGACGAAAAGAAAAGAAAAAGAAAGAAAGACACATCTGGAACGGCATGGCAACGCATTGGTCTGTATAGTCGTGGGAAATGTTTAGTACCTATTCAAAAAGCATGTCGTTTAATAAGAAAAGAAGCACAATATATAAAGCCCCAGTTGTTGCTGGGATATCAATGTGGGCAGTATTGCAGTAAGATGCCATTATTTCCATCACACTGTGCTTTCCAGTAAGTTGGTATTTTAGGCTGCGAGAAAGAAAGATGTCCTGGTTGATGAACACTAATTAACCAACTGAAAAAAAAACAAAAACAAAAAATAAAACAGTTGAAAAACATAAATATTTGCAGAAATCTTTACCTGCAGCAGTGAAACCTTTCACTAGTGCATGGGCCAGCTGGCCTGCTCCAATGAATCCAACGCTCATCCTGACAGATGATGTGGCGTTCACGACCTGTCCGGAAAAGCAGACAGATGTTGCAAGATCAACATCTGTCCTTTTTAAAAAAAAGAAAAAAAACAAACAAACAAACAAACACAGCGGCTTCTATACAAGTTTTCAAGTCGAGCTTGATTAAAAACGTAGAAGTGAAGCTGATGGGGCTCAAACATGAGGAAAAAGTTCTGCAGATAGAGACACATAAACATTGTTTTACCTGAGGGGGAACGTCAATGTTTGACAGTTTCCTTCATAACAACAGAAGCATGCTTTATTTCATTGTCAGTTCAGAAATACCTCCTGATGAGCCAAAATAAAAGGTAAATCTTTGTAAACTGTGCTACGGTTCAGTTAAACCCTCAACTCCGTGTGATACCATGGAGCTAGACCAGCTAGTTTCTTCCTTTTATGATGCTAGCTCTCCCGAACGCAGCAGGTAGCCTCTTGCTAGCCCGGGTTTCCGGAGATTAAACTGCTAATCATTCAAAAACAACACAAGTCTTACTGTTGACGCTCCAGCTGAACAGACAGTTGTCGACGTGACCTTTATTTCCCGGGACACGAAAAGATACACACTTCTTGTGTCAACGTGGCTTCCCCATTTCTTTTCTTTTTTTTAACTCAACCACCTCATGTGCGCTGAAAGGGGATTTGACCAATCACGAACAGACGTTCCGAGGATTCGACCAATTAAAATGGAGAATGTGAGACGTGGGCGGGACTTAATGTTCGCTACGCCCAGTTGCATCATTCCTCCGCGTTTCAACGCTAAAGAGGATGATGGTGAAGCGCAGTGATGTAGAAAGTAGGTCATGGTTTGTAGAAAGTGCTGTTTGACTGCAAATCTATCTATCTATCTATCTATCTATCTATCTATCTATCTATCTATCTATCTATCTATCTATCTATCTATCTATCTATCTATCCTACACTAATACAAATCACTTTTTTTATAGACCATTTTCATACAGAAAGAGCCTTAATTAAGCAGTAAACCAGCACAACAAAGACTCTTCATCATCTCTTTGTTAAAGTTTTCCATTCAGTTTATTTATGTTGCGCTGGTTAAAAGTCATCTCAATGCACAGTCATTTCATTTCAATGAAGTGAAATGAAATGACTCCAACTTATCCAGTGCATTAAGTTCACTTTGTCGTTTAAATTCGTTTAAAAAGCTTTCTAAGCCAGCGGATTTTGTTGAGTCATTGACTTCCAGCATTCACTACGGAGCATGTAGCGACAGTGAGGAGGAAAAACTCCCCTTTGACAGAAGAAAAAACCTCCAGCAGAGCCTGGGTCAGTATGAGCAATCACCTGTCACAACCAACCGAGGGTCTGTGGAGACACAGCAGAGACACACAGACAAGAACAGAAGAACTGATGTAGGAGGGCTCTCTAAGCCACAGCGAAGAGCGTCCATTTCCTCCAGAAAAAACAAAACTCATGAGCTGCAAAACATACAAATTGGATAAAATGCTAGAGAAGCTGTTTTTTTTTTTTTTTGTTAAGGTCTGAGTGTTAGCATGACTCCCTCATGTGAATTTCTGATTTCTGTCTGACTGCTCAGAGGTGTACCATACAAACCTTTTGTAAAACCCGAACCATGAATTTGACCGTTTTTAATTTTCCTCCCAGCAGAGCATCCTCTTCTTCACTGTGCAGACGTTAAAAGGACCAACGCTCCTCTCCAGCTACTTCCTTTAATGCCTCTCATGCCACACAAGGCTAAATTTACTCTATACATTAGGAAGTTGGTATGCCTGCTCCCCCAAGGCACCACATTCATTTCCTCACAGGAATGCAGACTAGGGGTGGTGGGCTCTATGTTCATGTCTATATTTAAAGCCAAATGCAGCTGGTGGCCCGGGACCATCAGCTGTTCAGGTCCTCGTTAAGTCAGTCGCACATGAGTAGAACTTCTTGTTCCAAAACAAAAATACAAGTAAAGTCCAAATCAAGGATTTTGTTCACTCTGGTTTTGGTTGAGTCTTTATGCCGTCTGCTGTCCGTCGGTTCACCTCTACTCATTTGACTCAGTTTTAATCTGGATTTTGTTCGTTTGTCTGTTCGTTTGGAGTGTGCAGGTTTTTAATTTGCATTTCTGGAGTTCAGTATGTGCAGGAGCATGACTGACGGCGCTAAGACCCGCCTCCTGACATCGTTTCTGACTGAGTGGTGCATTTCTGCAGATGGGAGAAGGCAGCAGAGCTTCGACTCCCCCCGCCCCCGTCTCATTTTTTTTATCCGTCTCAAATTATGCTGTGATGACACAGTTACAGTTTTAACAAATATGTGAAACTTGCTTGAAACTTGCTTGAAACAGCTTTAAACTTGCTGAAGCTCTCTGCAGTTCCTCCCTGTGGCTCTTCCTCTCAGTCTGACTGACGCACAAAGTTTCCCACTGCCTGCGTCCGTCTCTTTTACCCATGACTCAGACTCTGTGTGAGCGCCGAGGCATGACACGACGTTGCTGTTGTTTGATAAAACACTGAGAGATTCCAAAAAAATGACCCGAAAGCTGGAATGCATTAAACTGGCAGATCCAGGAGAAAAAGTCACGATAGACTGTTGCTAGTGGCAACTGGAGGCTTGAGTCGGTGTGTGGTGGTGCATGCGTGTAATGAAAGCAACGCAGCGGGCAGAGAGTTTCGTAGTTTTCAGCTGTGAGAAACAGAATCTAAGCAAAATCCAGAAAATCACACTCTATGATTGTTAAATAATCAATTAGAAATAAGTATGTGATCGCTGAGGTCTGGTCATCGAAGGTTAACCAGCCAGTCCACATTTACACAACCTAAAGAAATATGGTGTCAATCAACTATGTTATGTTTGTCCTGTGTTTGCGCAGTGAAAAAGTATCGTTTGTGCTGTTATAATTGGTAAGATTAAAAATAAAGTGTCCAGAGGTCACCAGAGGTCAACCTCCACCCACACAAATGAACAAAAATCAAAGGAACTTCATGTGAATGAATTGCTCCATGTTGACTGGCGCCAAATGTTGCTTGATTTTGTAAACGTGGCTGACCTTTGATGACTTCTGGAAATATTTTTTAATATCTTTGAAATGGTAGCAGGAAATAAAATGAAACATTTTGCTGCACAAACGCAGCACAAAAAGGCTTGACACTAATTTCGTTCGATTTGAAGAAGACGGGGCCCGACTTCACGCAGGTGATTGTGCCTCAGAAATCATGAAACATAAAAACATGACCTCAAAGAACAGCCGAAAAGCTCCGAGGTATAAAATAAAAGTAAATATTGCTTATAGAACGTTGCTTTTAAAGTTGCTGTAACGAAAGCACAGCAATCTTTCTAATTCTGAGAGAGAAAGAGGGAGAGGATTCAGACGCCGGCAACAATCCACTCAAGATTTGGTCAAGCCAAAGCCCGGAGCTTCAGGGAGGAAACCGCATCAGCAGTCTATGACATCAGAGATTAGTCGTAGACCAGCCGTGCCCCGTCCCTCTGTGCGGAGATCCACAGGGGACAGCCGTGATGGACACCTGTCACAGCTCGTCCCCGTCTGCAGAGAGTGTCTCCGCTGCTCGAGACGGAGGCCGGCAGGGAGGAAGAGAAAGAGCGCTGTGCATGAAGCGGCTGCTGAAAAACGGGGGAGGGGCTCTGCTGTGACAGACTGCGAACGCTTCCGTCGCTTTGGTCTCTAATTGTTTGCAATCACACATTGGTCTCCGATTTTCACGCTGTAATTCACAAATATTGGCAGAATGAGTAACGCAGCAAATCTCTAAATCACACAGTGACGTCCTCAGCAGTCTTAGTCAGATTTGAACACATGAAGCGGCCAGATGGTGCTGGATTCACGGCAGGACAGTTTTACAGGATGTTTGCTGCTCCACATTCACTTTCATTGAACGGTTTACATATATATATATATATAGTTCAACTTCAGAGGTCGTTTGAACAGCCAAAGTACATGACAGATTTGACCTGTCAGGGCCATGTTTGGAGTGTAAACACACACACATTGCTCGGACACGTCGACCTTGTTGTCGGCGTGATAATACTGGTGTGTTCAAGCTGAAGGTGATCTGGAGAAAAAGTCTTCTTTCTCTCTAAAAACTGCTGTCCATTTTCTCTGTACACGTTAAAATAGACATTCCCCGAGCAGCTTTGACATCAGACGGCTTCCTATAAATGCAGTGTCACTGCTTCAGAATGACTGCAGACGGCTGGTGTTTATTTTCGGCAGTCTGAATTGCTGGGTGTGGGGGTTTGGAGATGGCAGGGAAAGCACAGATGCCATTACCAGATGTACGGTTTACGCTACACACTTTATGCGTTGTTTTCGCCGACAGTCAAGCTGCAGGAGAGCGTGCGTTAATCCACGGACAAAAAGTGTCGTATTTGGATGGTTTGCTTATGTATGTGCAGGTCTGAGAAAGCTTGGGTCAGGAATGGGTCAGGGGATTATTTAAAGAGGTAGGATGTCATTTCTGTGGGACGCGTCGGAGAGGCGAAACTCCTCAGCAGTTCTGTGGATTGAAGTGTGTGTGTGTGCGTGTTTCAGGAGCTGCGGCCTCCATGCATGTCAGGATCAGTCACATTATTTCAAGTGTCTCAGATGGTTGAGATCATTTCTAAACCACAGTTTGTCTTGAGTTGTGTAAAAACTTTCAGACGTGAATTCTTACTTCAGTACTTCACCGTCTTATGAGGAATATTTATTTCTTTATGAAACCACAAATAGGCTTGGGACCATTTCACCCTTTTGGCCATTAATTCCCACTACTTTATGCCCACATGTTGCTATTTAGGACATTTTTTCTTCAATTTATCTTTATTTTACCCAGAAACAAACCTTTTTTCATTCCCATATTTCATGCTTAATTATTGTGTATCAATTTATTTGTCATGATTGTATTTGACGTCCTACAAATACAAACAGCAACGGGTGTGAATAATTATGTACATATGATTTTTATTTTTTTTATTCCCAAACCACTCTTTTCACTTTGTAATAAAAGATTTAAAAAAAAAAAAAAAAATGAAAAGGATGTTACATAAAATTAACACAAAGTGAGGAGGTTTGACTCCTTCCCAGATGAACTGTAAAAAAATAAAGTTCTAAAATGTCATACATAATGTTACACAATGGCAAGTTATTGTCTGGTGTTTTTATGTTGCATCTTTCCTGATTTTGGCAATGCAATAAGAAATAATCTCATAAAACTTAAGAAACAATAAATATGACAGATTATGACCCGCTGACTAAAATAACTGAAGTCCCGTAATCAAACTTCCTCACAGCACATTCTGGGTCAATTGTGAACGATTCATTTAAAACCGTTGCCCATGAGACGTGATCGATGAGAACATCCTGGCAACGGGTCGCTCCTCTTTGTACATCAAAAAACGTGCAACTACACAAGTGTGAAATCGCAAAGAGAGGAAATGACTCAGAATCCTCCTCATGTCAAGATCAACCAGTGTTGTGTTTAGAAATCAGTCGCAGCTCAGAAGAGAAACCATTTCGAGTGCGGTCTGGTTGAAAGCACGGCGTCACAGAGACACAGATTCCTTTACCTGGACGAGAATAACAACCCAAAAGTGTCCGACGTGTAAAAATGCCACTTCAAAAAAGTGACTGGGTTAAAACTTCCGACACGTCCATCAGGTGATATTTGTCGGATATTTTCTGCATTTCTTTCAACATATATTTTTTTAAAACACATGACTGTCGTTCAACGTTTTAAAATTTCACCCCAGATAATTGTTCTCATTCCTCCAGTTTGAAGAACCCGCCGCACGCACAACATGTGGCCTCTGTCAAGTAAAAAGATTGAAAAGAAAATTCAGAACACAAGAAGCTTTGTAACTTTCTGAAAAGTTCATGTGACACTGGAGTCATGCCTGTCCAGGTGTCATTACTTCCAGGTGGGTTGACAGTTTTTAGGGTTCTGGGTGGTTCTACACCCGCGAGTTGGTGGGAACGCGTGACGAAGCAAATCGGATCCTCTGTGAGTACAGCAGGTCTGTCAGATAAAGCCCAAAATTCACACAGGAGAACACGGACACCACCACTTTGCTGTCCCAAGGACACTTCCCTTGCGGACATGACGAGGGTCTCCATGGAGACCCATATTTTGAGTCAAAGCAGAAAACTGGCCACACCACCGAGGCGCTCAGGTAGAGCAAAACCTCCAGGAAGGTGCACACCACTACGAAGCGATCGAAGGGCATGCACCGCACAGTTTTGGTGCGTTTGCAGACGGTCATCATGACCACCAGGGCGGTGAGAGCGAAGCAGGAAGCGTAGACGACAACGCAGTAGATCGTGGCGGCGTAACGCGAGAACTGGCTCCCGTTGGCCAGAGCGCCAAAGATGACGCAGGCGACAAAGGCCTGCACCACTTTCAGAAGGCCGGGGACGGTGGCCATGTAGCCCACCACGATCTGGCCCGGTCGGGCCCGGCACAGGGCCACTTCGGCTCCGTAGGCCAGAGTTCCCAGGATGGAGCAGACGGTGACGGCGATGCGGAAGTCTCGGACTTCGCAGCCTTCGTACGGGCACTCGGACCTGACGAAGAACAGCGGGTAAACCACGGAGGCCGTCACGTACCTGCAGCGCAGAAAGGAGACAGGAAGACGGGTTCATCTCTCTGGTTTTTCACGTCACAGCACACTCAGGTTCAGCAAATCAAGGCAAGAGCAAGATCTTAAAACCGATTGATTGACGGTGATGATTTCCTGAATCAATTACATAGCAGGTAGGAGATGCGGTACATCCTGAAAATGTCACAAGGTCATCACAGCTCAACAGGGTGACACATAACATCACAAGGGTTAGGGTTAGGGTAGGGTTAGGGTTAGGGGGTTAGCCGAATGCAGCCGGCCGAATGAATAGCCGGCTTCATTCGGCTATTTCATAACTTTGGAGGAATTGAGCAGTCGGTCGGTCGGTTGGACATCAATCAATCCGAAGGGAAATGAGGGAAACCCAGACATCTCTTGACAATCTCCAGCTCTGGAGACCAATCAGAGCTGGAGCCTCCAGTCCATACTTGCCTGTTGATTTTGACCATCGAATTTAACAAAACATAATGTTTACTGATTGTTTTCTAATTGGTATGAAACAGGCACTTTGAACTGCCTTGTTGCTGGAATGTGCGATAGAAACAAACTTGAGTTGAACACTGGGCGGGGGGGGGGGGAAAATCATTTGGTCATTTCTGTCACCTACATGAGCGTGGCGCAGGCAGCCCAGGTCACCGTCAGGTTGTCCCAGGACACCCGGAGGCAGCTGTAGAGACGGGTGGCGTCCAGGAAGAAGACGGCCGCCGACACGGCGAAGCAGCAGCACCAGGCCGCCATGCAGAACACGCCCTGTGGCCCGCTGTACCCGGCGCTGTGGGTCACCATCGCGATCACAGCACAGCCCATCGCTAGCTGGCAGATCCTGGCGCCACCCAGGGTGGAGCAGAGAGCCCCCTTGTTGAGGTACGGACTGCCATGGGAGTCCATGGCTGACGGGAAAATGACTCGGTGTCCAGAAAGAGCTTGACGTTTCAGGTTCGGCACGGGTTTGTTGGGGGTTTTCTTTCTTCAGGACATCTGTGAAGCAAAGAAACAGGGTGACATTGAGTAGATTGAGTAAAAACCTCTGGATCTTTTTGCTCTACCTGCAGGTTGGACTCCTGTCCTGGGTGGAGTGAATTATAAAAACTAAATGTTCCTGTCATAGGTTGCTAAGCAGAAAATCCTGCTTGGGCAGCTGAACTTCATGTCACTGGTACTGATCCGAAACGTGAACTCTTCACCCAGGAAAACAAAATGCTGTGACCAGATCAAAACCTGCCAGGAACGGCGGGATTATGTGTCACAATAAGAGGAGAAAAGTGTTTTGAACGGCTTCATTCAACTATTTCAGCCACGCTGAGATTTGTTTTCGTGTTGATGAATCGCAGCATGCCGAGACAGACACCAGGGGAAACACATTTCAGAGATCTTCTGTCAGAACTCAGCCTGGGCCGGCAGTGGGACTCTCACCTCTCCGCTGACCGATCCCCCTCGCTCAAAAGTTCTTCAACAAATCGACTTCCACAGCTCCGCATCATCAACGGCGGGTCCAGACCCAACGCTCAGCGTAGAAAAACGTCCACGATCCGCTCCGGGGTGAACCTTCCAGGACCAAAATCCATGCTCTCATCTTCTTATTTTCCCCGAGACGCACTCCGCCTCACCACACTTTCTCCTCCCAGTGTGGTGAGGAGAGGAGGGGGGTCGCCGCTGGTCAGCGGGAGCAGAATGAAAGTTATTTGGGGCTGGGCCGTCGCCGCGTGAAGAGGCGCCGGGTCCGCCGGGCTGGGCGTGGAGGCGGAGGAATTGCAGACCCTATGGATCTCCAGCTGACCACACGAAGGGGAACACTGTCACTTTAAAATACACAGATCAGGACTGACATGTGATGATTTACAGCAGCTTAATACGTCTGCAGAGTTTTGTTAGGTTACAAATGTCAGTATATTTTATCAAGATTCTCTGTTACGGACTAAAACATAGAGCATAACTGACAGAGAATATTCACTGTTCAATCTATCATGTGAAGATGGAGAGAGTATGAAACCCACCAAGATGTGAGGTCCATCTGAACAGGCCAGGAATGAAAGAAAACTGCTACGAGGCTCCCGGTTAGTCTGGAGGAGCTGCATGGATCCAAAGCTCAGGTGGGAGAAGCCGTCCACAAGACACCATTGAGTCTTACAACCCAGAAATGTGTCTTAAATGGACGAGTGGCAGTAAGAAAGCCGCCGACGTCACAGTCGCTGCATATTAAAGCGCGAAAACGGTCTAGTCAAAGTCCAGACCGTAATCCAACTGAGAATGGGTGAGAGAGCTTTGTGTCTGCAAGCCTCAGGCTCATTTACTTTGGGGGTTTCTGCTTTTGTGCAAAAACTTGTGACTCTTTCATTTTCCGTTAAAGTTCTTCCTCGACAAATGAACCTGCAGCGCAGAACTCAAAGAAAACCAGAAACCGACCGGTTGAAGCCCGATCCGTTCATCTTTATTTACTAGAGCTGAGAGGTTTCGGATAGATCTGTTTTTATTTGCTGTCCGTTTCATTCGACACATAGACTAAAGCTTTACACATCTGTTTTACAGTAAAAGAAAAGTTTGAGGAAAAAAGAAAAAAAATCAGAAATACTTCAGACTCTGACCTGAACAGTTTAAGTAAACTCACTGCTTAAACTAGAACCAAGCCGTTTGGTTTGATGATGTAATCTGAATGAATAAAAACAGATTTTTGTTTTTTTAGGTCTTTGTCTCCCCCTGCTGGTGATGCACTGTCTGCCAGCCTCAGACATGCAAGGAACTCCCTTAATATATAGGGAAATATAATAATATAAAATATAGCACCAAATATTCCCTCAAAATGAATTATTGAACTATTAAAAATGTCATTACTTTGTGTTCAATCTGCTAATGTCACCTAAAAACTAACAGTCACAGAGAGAGCAACGCCTCAGTCAGTTCATGTTTAATTATTTAACCTGATAAAGTACATGCTAGTTACCAAAAACTAAGCAGATTTGTTTCTTCTTAAACTTGGGAACTTCTAGGCTCAAGAAGGTAGAAATATTTCCAGTGTGAAGTTAAAGATCTGGAGAATAAAAGACAAGACCTAAACCTGTTAGTACAAGACTCTTTATTCAATCATCTGCCCATTCCCAACACGTCTCTCTCTCTCTGTCCCAGGAACAAACTGGAATGAAACACAGCAATCGCCTTCAAATTCATCAGTTCGACTATTCATCTCCATCTGTAAAGGCAGCAGGTTCTGCTTCTGGTTCTGGTGGATCAGGACCTCAGTGGAAGCACGGCAGAGGTCTGGATGTGGCTCTGACTCCTTCAACGCGCAGCAGCAGCACACGCCTCATTTCTTACCTGGGTAACAAACAGAAAACAGTTAAATACGCCACAGGAAGCTTAGAAATGATGAGCGATTAGACAATCTGGAACCTTTTCAAAGCTTTGGTCACATTGTTCCAACGTTTGTTCTGGTTCTGGGGGATTTTATGAGACAGCAACACCAAGAAGTGTTTAATAGTCGGGAGGAAGGATATACATGCTGGTTTTTCTTTTTTTTTTTTTAATTCAGATTCATTTTAAGGTCATGACTTCCTAATGTCTGACGGTGGATTGAACATTGCTCTGTGAGATCTTTAATGCTTGGGATGTGGATTTTATAACCCGATCCACCTGGAAACATCTCCAGAACTTCACTCCGGTCCTGTCGGGATGTTGGTACAAAATATTAAAAGCTGCATATCATTTTCTTCAAGGCTTTCTTTTACAGGGTTATGAATTAAGCTTCTTTTTTAATACTGCAAAATTGTGGGTTTTTTGACATCAACAAAATTTTACACACATTTGTAACGCCAAAGCAGCTGATTAGGAGTTGAATAAATTGGTAAGAAAAGCCAATGAACCGCTTCTGAAACATTTCTATATCCAAACTCTATAAATTACCAGACTGAAATTGAAGGTTTTCAGTCCTATTTAGTCCAATTTTATAAATGTATTTCAAGATATTTATTGAGTGGCCAGATGTTAAATGTGCACCCTGCAAAAATGTCCCGACTGTAAAGAAATGGGAGGAAGGAACCAAAGAGAAGGAGAGGAAGGATGATGGCTGAACTGATAAATGGACGTCATGGAGATGAAGGACAAGAGAAAAAAAACCGTGTGAACACGAAACGAGTTGAGGATTCGTTCCTCCTGGATGCGCCGGAGCTCTCCTGACGCGTCACTGCTGATCCCCTCAGAAACGGACAAACGGCGCGACACACACACACACACACACACACACACACACACACCGAGCAGAGGCTCGAGCGAGTGTGTTTCTGTGCACCGGTCCACACATGGAATCTATAATCCCCGTCGAGCGCCCTCCCATCTGTCTTTTTCTTTTAACTTTCTTCATGAAAGAGAAAACAGCCACAGCTGGGTTCAGAGAGGACACACACAGAAAGAAAACTCACAAAAAAACAAACAACACTGGGAAGGGGCTGCAAACGGAGCGAATACCCTGAAGGAAAACACCAACATGGTGACCAGCAGAAACCCTACGACACAACCTGAGGGGAGCGGCTGCACCAGACGCTCTCTGGCTGGACACTCCGTGTGTGTGTGTGTGTGTGTGTGTGTGTGTGTGTGTGTGTGTGTGTGTGTGTGTGTGTGTGTGGGGTGGCATTCAGGACAGGATGCGAACGACCGTTCTGAACCAACTGCTTGGTCCGAACATCCATCCCGATTCTGCGAGTCACCAGCCGTTCTGTTCTTCAAATGCAGCAAGTTGTTGAACGTGATTCGCTGTTCTCAGTTTGTTAGGCGCTTAATGGCGCAAAACTGCAGTGATAAAAAGTTCTTTCGCAACAAGAAAAGAAAAAAAAGGACGTAATTGATCTCAATGGGCTTTTATTTCCATTTTTAGTGTCTGATGGTGTTTTCACTCCTTTTTAATGAAGCTTGTTCTCTCAGTTCAGCAGCAATTGAACATTTTAAAGACCGAAGGCCTGATCGACAAAGATTCAAAATGAGCGGAGAATAAAACTGTAAGCGCAGTAAGAGGCCGTGTTGAACGAGAGGCATCGTATCCATGCCTCTTCACCTCAGACATCTACTAGTGTTTTCACTTCATTTTAAAATTTCTTAATATAGACACAAAAACAGCACCTAGCAATCTGGTTCAGGTTTAGTAAATCACACTAGGGGGAAGTAAAGTATTGGAATATCTTCCTTCTCCGCTTCCTGGTTATCTCTGTGTGTTTTGCATATTCATGAAAGCAGATAAGCTGAATTTAGAGCGACCGCCATGCTGCTCATTTTGCGGCACAATCTTGTTTGTGTCGTTTGTAGATCGTTTGTGCACGTTATTGCACCAGATTTGACAAGTCATGTGGTTAAACAAACTTTATTAGTTTAAAGGAAACTTAAAACTCTTTCTAACACACTTTTGTTTTAAATGAATTACAATCACTTGAGACCAAGTGGCTGTTCCTTCTCTTCTGCCTAACATCAGACCAACCTGTTGCCTTCCCCTGTCTGTGACTCTTTCTTCTTCTTCTCTTCTTTCTCTCCATCCTCTCAACTGAATGACATGAACTTCATGTTAAGTAGGTTTAAAATACAACAGTCAAACCACACAAGGAACATAATTTTGACTGAAATCCGTTTGAATGAACAGCTGCTTCTGATCAGAGCTGGATACATCACACCACCGCTCACATGTTAGACTGAGTGACGGTATTTAAACTCGAGTTTATCACAGCCAAGTTCTATAATTTATTGGGTTTACGGTTCACCATTTCACTCGACAAATGATGAATGTCTGCACAACAAAAATAACCACAAACAAGTTCCTTCATTTTTCTTGCTCTAATCCATTAGTTTATAAAAGCATCAAACAATGACGGGACACCAGCGACCTGTAATTTTACTGGTAAAGCTAACCTGGACATTCACAAGCCTCTTCTTGATGCACGGACATAACTTACCTGCTGCCTTTCAATCGCTTTCAACCGTTTACTTGTTTTGTGCTCTGAGAGCTTTTTTTTTTTTTTTCCACCTCTCCGACTTTAGCTCAGGTGACAACACGATTCAAATGGAAAAAACAAAGGCACGCCAAAATCGGAAAAAAAAATAATCGAGCGCCGTGTGTCAAGTATAGGAGCCGCAGCGCCTAATTGGCTAGCACGCTCAACGCAAACCTCTGAAAGCGCGAGAATAACTCAGCTTGTGGGGGTTTGAAGGAGCAGAGGGATGTCTGAAAATAATAATCAAAGTCCCTCTGTTGTTGATTACATCATGCACAAAGTTAAATACAGAAAATGCCAACTGGAAATCATTTTTGCACCACCATTTTGGCTCCTCCTTAAGCACGGCACCCATGTGCGTTGCATGTAGTGCATTCTCACTGTTTGCTTCAGTGGCTGTTCATCCTCTCCTCACCTGGCAGTTTGAACCACTTGGGCACCTTGCCTGGGTCAGCTCTGGCCGGCTTAGCGCCATGTGGTTGTGCAGACGCTTCTGGCTCTTCCTGCGCAGACTTTGGGTCAGTGTCCATCGCTTCTGCCGGCGGCGGCAGCTCCTCGACAGGTTCTGAGCCGGATGTGGTCTCTGGGGACCGGAGCAGGCAGCTACAGTAAGGAAACAAGAGGCAAAAAACCTCAAAGGGGAAGTGTTGACTGAGGCATGTTTGTGTCTGATCAGAGCAAAGGATTATTTTCCTTTCGTGTTTCTGCTTTTTTAAGACCATTATTAATGAAGTTTCAGACTTGTACAGAGACAAAATTGGATATTTTATATAATAGCAGGACCAAGCTTTTTTGTACAGAATCTGTACAGCATATCAGCAACAGATGTGAGCGAGTGGCGAAGACTTAGGTCATCCTCATCAATGAAAGATGCAAAACATGCTAGCTAGCTAGCAAGGGTTTATTAGCAGCTAGTTAGCGGTAGCCTCAACCGTATCACGTCAAAGAACATAATGAAGATGTCAACTGTTTTTACCTGACAGAAAAGTCCCACGAAAAAAAAATCACATACGTGGAATATAAGTACTTAAACACTACAAAATTTAAGACCAGCGATTAACGTAATTAAGACATATTTTCCAATGAATTTAAGACATTTTAAGGTCTTAAAAATCTTAAATTCATGTATTAAAAATTCATACTTAAGGATGTACTTTGTCCAGGTTGGGCAGCTTTAGACGAAGTTAAGTGCCACCATTGTTCCAGCAGCTGAGGGTCACTTTTAAGGCTCTATCTTTAGAAGTACTGGGGCCTGTGTGTGTGTGTGTGTGTGTGTGTGTGTGTGTGTGTGTGTGTGTGTGTGTGTGTGTGGAGGAAATGAGGGCAAATAGAGGCACCTGTTGTATAACTAAAACCTCAAAGAGATTCCACATACCTCGCGATGGACTCATTGGCTTTCAGGGCTGAAACGGACGTCTTAAGCAGATCTCTTTTTATGTAAAACTCTGTGGAGGAAAACTGGGTTGTATTAAAATCCTCTGCGAAAGCACAAGTGTTTATTTGAAGCTGGCATAAAATGTGAGTAAAAGGAAGCAAAAGAAAAAAAAAAGAAAAAATCAAAACCTGCTTTGACGTCAGAGCCGAAGTACACCAAAGCACCAGGAAACAAGTCGGCCTGAAGACAGACGCAGAGAGTGAGCGAGTAAACAGAAGCTTTCAAAATGTTTGGCATTCTCGTCAATTTCTACAGACAGACCGAGCTGCAGCTGCCTCCCGCTACAAGCAAACCAAACGTTCCTGGCAAATGGGAGGCAGAAATTAAGCTCGTTTCCTGGGATGATTCATGGCTCGGGGGGGATATGAACCAGCAACCACTGTTCTTTGAAGCGGACCACAAAATGAGCACCAATCAAATGGTTAGCGAAAACACTTTCACCCCTGAAGCTTCACATTCCACCATAGACGGTCCTAATGGTTATAATAGACCAGTGGCAGGAAGATATATTATCCACCGTGTAATTTTGAGGTGAAAAACACAGACGGGTGGGCAGGCACGCAGCACGTCTGTCACTCTAATGGGGCAGAAGTGAAAAACAGTTAAAGAAAATGTCTTCTTCACACGAGAAACACACAAAACGGTTGTTGTGGAGGGGAGAGCTGCCGTTTTTGTTGGAATTATAAAAAAAAAACAAAAAAAAAACAACAAGTGGATAAAATTAGGACAGAAAGGTTATCTTAATTAGAGACCACAGTGAAGCAGAAACATCAACAAAACTGGATGAAACGTTTCAATAATCTTGATGAAAAAAAACAAGAATGCTGAAACAAAGTCGGTCATAATTCACTCATACAAAATGAGTGATTTATTGATTTATTTAGTTCATAACAATGAAATCTCTGACCGGGAAACAGACCTGAACCAATAAAGAATATATGGAGGGAGGAAGAGACCCAACAATGCTGAGGTTAATATGCCTCAATGTACATTTTCCATTTTAATTAATCCAATTACTTTGTGAATTCTAGTGTGGTTCGATATATGGATGCAAGGGGGTCGGAGAAGCAGGAAGTGGACTGTAGCACAGGGCATTCTGGGTAAATGCAACCAAAACAGACGCGATAGTCCAGCATTCCTTTCGTGAACATTTGATCATTTGTAGCAAAAATAGATCTGCAGCTAGAAACACTTCTAACATCAACATTTGAATAAAAAAAGACTTGGCATCAAAAAAGTGAAGGGCTGATCTGGTGATTATTTTCAGGATTAACAGACTAATAATTGGAGAGCAAAAGATGTTTAATAATCCATTTGGATTAGTTACTGCTCTGAGTTAGTCTTTCAGAAGAAGCGTTGTTTTGAGTATGTGCTCTCCACTTCACGATCAGTCGATTACTAAAGTAGTTGACGATTATTTCAATCATCAGTTCATTAATCGTTTCAGTGATACGAGCGACTCTGCAGTGACTCGGGGCTGCCGGGGTCACATGGGTTTACACGGGCACCGTCCTCTCTCTGTCTTTTGTGCGGCTGGTTGCTAAAATGGGGCACACTGGCCTAATTGCTGTCATCAGAGCCCTGTGAGCAGGAAACAATGTGTTACAGCAGAACAACGGGCATTCCTGTGATCCCATTCCCTACAAAGCCGCGCTCCGGAAGAGACGGGCCGACGAGAGGAGACCTGTGGGTGGGTGAGAGGAACGGACAGAGGGGGATTGAGTAAAAAAAAAAAACACAGGGTGACAGGAGGAGGAGGCGGAACGGATCCTGATGGAAGAGTGAGGGGCAGACGGGTGAGGGAGGGGACGCCTGCTATCAAAGGGCCTCTGGGTTGGGGAAACATTCCTTTCCTGACATGACACAAAGTGATTAAAGCGCACGTTAGTGTGTGCGTGCGTGTGTGTGCGTGTGTGCGTGTGTGTGTGTGTGTGTGTGTGAGGCACATGTGCACGGACGTCTGTGTGACATGACAGAGAAAGATTAAAGATTCCTTCTGCGAGTCAAAGATTGATGTATAGACTCAGAAACGGAGACAGACGGTACGTGCCTGAGTGCGCGCTGAGATTAAAAATTTTGTTTTTGAGCACTTTAACGCTTTTAAGTCCCTAATGGATAGAGACATGTGGGTGAAGGCCAGAGAGAGAGAGAGGGAGCGTCTGAGTGCTGGAGGCTAAACGGGAAGAAACCGTTGATGTCGGAGTGCAGGAAGGCGGGTGGGGGGGGGGATGAGTTGTGGGTAACGGCTCGGGAGACGGAGAACAAAGACGGTTGCCGAGCATCGCAGCATCTGATTTGACTGAGACAGATCCTGACACGGGAGAGCCTCAACAAAGACATTTCAAAGTGGGCTTTTAAGGTTTTTGTTTTTTTCCCTGAAGGATTGTTATCGTTCGTACCAGCCCCACTGAGGGCTGAATCTTCATCATCATCACAACAAGTTAAACTTCAAACTCCCCCCGCCGCCACTTTGATTTGCCGCTTTTTCAGGCGTCAAATATATACGTAATTCTGACTAATATATTTAAAATCAAGAGAAGGAACTGAAGGTATGGGAAGTGAGGTAACTGCTTTATAACTCTGACACCGTTCCCTCCAAACTCAAAGGCAACAAAGCATCCTGGCTGCCTACTGCTCCTTGTGTGTGTGTGTGTGTGTGTGTGTGAGATCAAAGCGAGGCCTGTATTAACGCCATGTGCCAGTCTGGGAAAAATCAAGCCCAGCTGGGGTCAAGGACAGTGGAGAGAAGGGTGGGGGGGGGCAAGTATGAGTGGAAGTGAAAAAAAAAAAAAAAAAGAAAAAAAAAAGGGATGGAGGGGGCAAGAATGCAGAGGAGCTTTGAAGAGCCAGCCGAAACATTTTATAAGTGGGGAGAAAAAAGAAAAAAAAAAAAGAGTTTAGTTTGTTGTTTTGTTGCGAGTTTAACTTCGAGGTAAATCAGTCCTTTTAACAGCGTCAGAGCGAAGGGGAAGGATCTTACCTCCACCAGAGTAGCTGAAGGGTCTTTCAGAATAGTTTTTGGAGGGGTGATGACTGAAAAGGAGAGAGGTGAAAATCACAAACTGATCATTGAATTCATGATCAAATCACCAGTTATTTAAACCTCGTTTTAAATATAAGGCATGAATCCCTGGCACATTCGTTCTTACGGTGCCCTGGACAAGTTCTCACTGCTTAAACGTATTGAAATCGTAATCTCCAATTTCAATGCATTTTTATGCAACCAACACAAAGTGGTGTGCAATTGTGAAGGGGAATAAAACTGTTTCACAGAATAAAACTGAAGAAATGTGATATCTGTTCATTTTTCAGCCCCCTCTAAAGTGATAGTAAACAGAGAACATCTTTGTGGTTTTCCAAATTTGAATTGGTGACACTCGGTGTTTAAATGTGCAAAGCTTGTGCAAACACACCCCAAAACATTTGAAGTTGTAGTGAAAATGTTTGGGGTTTTTTTAAACAAAGTTTCGACTCTGTGGGGCTTTAAAAACCAAATCCCAAGGCTGGCAGATTCTTACTAAAAGTGAAAAACCTGAAAAGCACAGGTTATTTTTCTTCTTCTGCGTCACACGCGATCTGAATAACGAGCACTGAAGTATGAGGTCGTAATGCGTCGAGATGTGGAAAACCTCGACGCAAGTATCAATACTTTTGCAAGACATCAAACGAACACAGCTGTCGACACTCTGAACTTTTGTAACCGCTCATAAGAAAGACGAATAGCTGCTTTCAACAAAATAACCAACATATCAAAAGACTTAAAGCGTTAAGTTTGTCTTAATCAAAATGTCCCATCCACAAAGACTCAATTCAGAGATGGACGACTTTTGTTGTGAATGGCATTTCTTTAATTTCCTCTCCCTTGTTCCAACACCCACAGAGGCGGTACGCGGCAAGCACACTGGATGCTTCTGCAAGCAGCTAAGACTGAATGTACTAAAAAGTGTTGCAGACAAGTCGTAGATAAGATCAGACCGCTGTGAAAATTATGGGTTGAAAACTGAAACAATGAGCTTGCATATTTCCTCAGATTCTTTGTGGTTTCAAGCAGAATCAGAATCCTGAGATCACAACTGTTGGCCTGAGAGACACGTTACCAAGACAAAGCTCTGCTTTAAAACAAACCTTAGAATATGACATTTTAATCGCTAAACTGCTTTGAATACAACAAGACAATAGAAAAAAACCTATTTAAAACAAACAATAGACATAAGAGGTTAAGATGTAGCAGCTTAGCATATTTAAACCATGAAAGCATCACATTTTATTATAAGCAATGCTGCTTAATGTGAGTAATAGTGGAGGATATAAAAACAGCTGTTCTTGTCTGTGTTCAAGCTGGCATTATAGCACAGCTGACTGTTGCAGGGATTTAGAAAAGCAGCATTTAAAAGAAAAGCTATTGCTCCAAAAGTCAGAAGATATTTCATCTGTTAATTAGTTGTTTTTTTTGTGCATGTGTTCAGCTACTTTCAATGTTTGTGTAGTTGTGAATGTCACGCTGATTTTGGCAAATAATAACTATAAAATCATCATGTCCTGAATTAAGACCTGCAAGTAATTACATGGCGGGAAACCTCATCCTGACAAAACCAGAAGTGATCATCCAGAAGTGAGCCACAATTAATCACTTACCAACAAGCTAACAACAAGCTAATCAAAGAATCTTTGCAAATACAAGTTCATTTGATATTTATATCGCCTGGACAGGTTCGTCTCCTGTGAAACAAACTCTCAGTTTGGTGTCAGTGAGGCAAACATCCAGCCTATTTTAACACGAAGAGAAAAGCTTTCTTTTTCAAAAAGCTTACAGTTAGAGAGGGTTTGGTTACTCTCAGCTACATATGTAGTTATGCTAGGGGCTTCCGGACCACTTTTCCTCACTATGCTACTTTCTCTACTACCCTGCTGGAGCGGTCAAGTTTCCTCCAGTCGTACAGAAAATACAGCGGTTCACGAATCCACAGCAACAACCAACTGCAGGTTAGCTAACCTAGAAACAACCTGACTGTTAAACCAGCTAGTAGCTTGTTAGACTGTTAGTAACCCACAGAACTTCAGGTAACTTCTGAGGCCTAAATACATAAACAAATGATCCATTAATGCTCCCATTGACCTTTTGGACGATGTGATTGCAGTAAAGCTAAATGCAACCCGCTGGGTTTCCGTAAATAGATAACCGAGCACCAGAAAAAAAGATTATTTTAGCTGCATTGTATTATAACTACGTATTATTTGGAATGTATGCACGCTCCTAACTAGAGTCTAGATCAGGCTTAAAATTTTTTAACCCTAATCGACTAATTACCATTAATTATAGGCCCCAGCCCAAAGAAAACCCAACATATTCTTTTAATTAAGATTTTACTGCTTTTATTTTTAACAAGAATTTGAGTAAGCAGTGTAACTTCTCCTGTTTTTAGCTTTCGTTTAACATCTTCAAGCTCAATTTTGTTATTAGCTGTAACTGCAGGGTGAGTCAGGTGCAAATATTTGGGGATGTCATTGATAGAAGTAGAGGAGAGCAGAGCTGCACCAACTCCCCTATGCAGACTGCCATCAGTAGATTAAGAAAACTTTATATTGGCCCAACCCGACCATCAAGCAACACATTTTGGCCGATGGTATTTGTTGTTCATGTTTACATAAATAAACTGACTGAATAGAAATACGGTGTCATGTGTTAGTATTCAAAGGTGATTTTAAAGGTTTACACAACAGCAGAAAGGTGGATCAACGTCTTAAAGGGTAAGTTTGGATACATGAAGTAGTGGGAATAACTAAAAGGAGGCAAAATGCCACTTACATAAGTAGAAACTGATCTCAGGATCCTCCAAGTGACTTCTCAAGAAGTGTCTGACTGCACCAACTGGACAAAAAGCAACGTGAAAAAGACAAAACAAAAACAAAATCAGCTATACCTCCATCACTCAGTTTGTGGACTGTAATTGATGTTTCAGAAGGAATTTTTCCTTCAACTTGTTTTTTTCCTATGCTGGCTGTCAGATGGCTGTTGCTCATAATCCCTGGAATTACAGACTTGTCTCATTCTTTCCGTCTATATCACTCTGCTGCGGCTGCAGTCGTGAATGTGTTTACAGAGCCACGAGTAAACTTCGCATTGCAGCCATACCTGTGGCTAGTCAGGTGAAATGAGCACGCTCCAGCAATGTGAACAAACACAAACACTGAGACGCACCTGTCTCAAGGGGCCTGAAGAAGCCCTGCAGAACATGTCTGTCTGGAAACTGGATCCTCAGGACCACCTGGAGACGCAACGGGACATACATATTCTGAATTTTAAAAAGCCATGATTTACATTGTAGGAGTGTTTATGCCACTTGAAACTTTGACATTTTGCCAGGTTGCGATCAAAATTTAGTGCGTTTTGAGGAGATTTCATGCGTTTGACCAACACTGGACAGTACGCGACTTTTACTTTTACCCTTAAAAGTAAAAGTCGGTATTCAGAATCCATGAGGCAAAACGTAGTGAAACCTTGTCTCATTTTCCTTTCACTGCACACTTACGCACTACTCCATGTTGGTACGTCACAAAACCTCCAAATAAAATCGATGTCAGTTTGTTGTTGCAAGGAGACGCAGTTCAAGGGTATGAATACTTTTGCAAAGCCATGCAGACCAGACGAATGTTTGGACGTTGCTCACTTTGGGATACCGTTCCATCTTTTCCTTCATCTGAGCTTCCCTCAAAGCCTTAGTGAGGAGTGGCGCCTCCTCTAATAGCTTCCTAGAGAATCAGGGAACAGAGACAAACACGCGGGTTCAGAGACGAAGCAAACTGCGGAGAAATAGACGAGCGTGTGTGGCCGTGTATGTGTGTTGTGCATGTCAGAGGCAGAGACAAATTGCTGTGGTCGGTTTAACTCCAGCTTCGGTAATTGCAGTCATCGACATGGTAGCAGCGTCGCAGCGAGGCAGCATGTTGGCGCAGATTAAAGGTTGCGCTCGGCGAGGTCTCAGCCTGATCGCGTTTGGTCCGTTGACTGGCCGGGCTACACAGAACAGATCTGCTAATTGCTGCCAGTACACTGCGTTCGTGGGGCCTTTGTAGTGTGTGTGGGGTGTGTTATAAAAGGAACCATGTTTGCAAACACACACAGCATCTCCGCAGCTGCGGCCCGCTGCGGCCGCATCCAGAGACGGCAGAGTAAACTCGGTCCCATCTGTTTTGTGGAAGTGCTCATAAATAAATAAAAACTTCAAACTCATATTAGGCGGGATGGGAAAAAAAATCAAAAAACCTTCTGAACACACGCAGAGATGCCCAGCATTCTTCCTGCCTGTGGCCTCGCATCACTGCTGTGGTATTCAACAATTAATAGTTACATATTGAGAAAACACCACAGGACCACATGCAAAACCGACTTAATTATCTGCTTCAAAGAGTGCAGGACCAGAAGTCGGATTCAGATGGGTTTCTGCGGCAACGCAGTTTTGGTTTTTTTGTTGTTGTTTTTTTGTTTCAAACTGGCAAAGAAACAATCGCCTGGTTTTGTTGTGGCCCTCCGCTCACCTCTCGCTCTTCAGCTGGGCGAAGCGCTTGCGCACGTCGTCCACGGTCACTTCAAAGAACTCGTCGGGCAGATCGGCGTGGTCCTCGGTCCGACGGGACGAAGAGTCCAGGTGGTAGATGAGAGGCTCCCTGTCCACAGGCTGGCCAAAAGAGAGAAGCGACAAAATGTGTGACAACGCGGCGACACCAGCGAACCCTGGAGGAGTTTTCACACCCGCTGAACTTTCCCACATTTTGCTGCAAACAGCAAGAAACTTCAGCCAACACAAAGAGGTGCATAACTGCACAGTGGAGAAGACAAGTACATTTTGTTTTCAGAATTTCTTTAGCAAGTAAAAATTTAAGAAATATGGCAGGCGTTTGAGTTGATCCCACTTTACTCTGACGTGTTCATTCAAGCTGCAGACGGTTTGAAAGCAATCAGACACACGTCCCGGTTAGTCCCACATATGGAAGTGGCACAGATTTCTTTGGGGTGAGAAGATTGGAAATGGGCTGTTCAGACTGCAGTAAAAAAGACGGATTTAAGATGCATTTAAGTTGAAAAAAAAAGAAGCGGATTTGGGTCTCATTTTCTGTTTGAGTAAAAAAATCCAGCTGTTTTGCAAAGATTTTAGAGGTTTGCTAGAGGAAATTAATGAACAAACAGCATCTGCAAACATCCTGAGGCAAAGAAACTGACACAGTTGGGCGAAGAGAGGAATATTCAGAGAAACAGCCAGGAGACCCATGGTAACTCTGGAGGAGCTGCAGTACTTTGACTCTACCCTCTATTTCAGTCAAAATTGAGACGCTGGATGAATTAGGGAATTTGTCACAAGAAATAAAATTCACAGATGTTAGCCGTTCAATCTGTAATGAATCAAAAGCTGCAGGAGAAGACTCTATATGTAAATAAACAGAATATAGCTCAAAAAGAGAAATTAAATGTTTACCTCTAGAAACTCCTCTGCGTTATAGAGATCCCGATCTGAAGATTTGACAGTTGCTTTGCACTGAGAAGACAAAAGTTAAACTCGTCAGTGAAGCCAAGAAGTCTCGTGAAAATAATTTTAAGATTACTTTTACCATCCTGACATCAAATACAAGGATCCACATACAGTCTGTTAATTTTACATTATTCTGGCACCTCAAATATATCACAAACAGAGCACTAAGAGATCTTTAATGAACTCTGTTTCCAGTTTGGCAGAAATAAATTATTTAGCTTTTACTGAAAACTTGCATTGTTCTGTGAAAATCTGCTTCCATTCTTTCATATAATTCAATCATAAATGAAATCCACTTTACAGATTTATTTAATGGCACATTTCAACAACTTCTTGTACTTATTAAAAGCAACAAAACCAGAGCATCAATGACGTTATCGCTACAAACCCACAATACTCACCTTTATGTCACACCCGAATGCGACAAAAATGTGGTATTTTTAATTTTTTTAAACTGTTCAATCTGATTCTGTTTCTGGCTTGTCAGTGGCGTTTCTTCATTCTACCTCAGAAACAAAACGTCGATCAGGGCAGAGGTGAAACTCGCTCTAAAGCATTTGTGCAAAACAGATTTTCAACATCTTCTGATGCTCCAGGACAGCCAGCTTTTAAAGCTGTTCCCCTCTATTCCGATGTGTGTTATTAATTAAATAAGAAATACATGTGACGTGTTTCTGGGGCTCACTTTAGTGCCGTGGTTTGCTTTGGCCTTCTTGGCTTTGGGCGATTGCACGGACGTTGTTAGAGTCGACAGAGACGAGGATGATGACGAAGACAGCGAGTGTCCGATCTCACCGGCCAGACCCCCGAGGCGCTGACCGCCGCCAGAGAAAGGAGTGAAAGGAGCTGCTGGGGCGGAGGAGGTCGGGTGAGAGTTCAACCCTGACGGTCCGGCTTCCTCTCCATCCTTGACTGCTCTCAGGACTTTGGGTCGAACCACATCCTGAGGTTTAGGAACATCTTCAGTAATGGAGCTCGGTGCTGGCACGGCTGGGGTTTCCAGCGGCTCGTGTGGATTTGATTTACTGGTTGGCACAACTTCAGCTGACGCCTCTGGAATCGACGGAGCAGGTTCGGGCTGAGGCGACTCGCTGGGAGAGGCTTCCATTGCAACAGGTGTGCTTGGCTTTGCAAAAGGTTCGTCTTCCTCTCCTGCTGCTTGATTCTTTTTGTGCAGAAACCTAAAACAGAAAGTGCTAAAATCACATCTCTGAACTTGTGCACTCTTGCTAATTAAAGTGAAAGAGAAAATAACATCAAATGTAAACAAACCACAAATGTCTAACGATCAAAGACAAAAATCAGCAATCCCAATCTGTGGTTTGTTTTTTAAACTTAAGAGAAATTTGAACCTTAGTTCAGATTCAGGCTAGAGATCAGCCAGTTGTATTTTGCTCTGACAAAGAGTGGAAATAAATTAAAGTCAAAACAATGAACAAAAAAATCTGTTTCCGGCGTAATGAGGGTTGATGTGTTCGGCCTACCTGACGATGGCGCTTCCACCTGTAAGACCCAGAGACTTCAGAGTGGTTTTCTTTAACGCTTCCTCCCCACTCACCTGCACCCACACGGACAAGCAGCTGTGTTTCCATAAAGCTCACTTTCATCTCTTGAGAAAGGGAGAGTTAAAGGAAGGCTTCATACCTCGTCCCTCATGTAAACACATGCAGGAGTGGCTCCAGACTCGGTCAGCTCCGACACACTGTCAGGATCCAGGGAAGTAAGAGTAAAACGGGGATTAAAACCAAAGGTAAATAGTAACAGCTTATTTCAACTGTGACAACAAAAAACAAGATGCATCTCTTTTTATTGTTTTACCGCGTTTTAAGAGAGGTGCACCAGTAAAACCTCAAGGTATGTAGTGGCACGCTGCATGTGTAAACCATGCGCTTACAATGTCGTGCAGAAACCAACTAAACATTTTACAATTGTTCCCCTAAATTCCTGAAAATCAAAGCCGACCCTTCAGTCTCTGGTCACTCCCCACATTTTTGTTTTCCCTCGTCGACGTGGAACTAATGCACATTTCTTAGAAGCATAACTCTGCTGGCAGAGAATCAGGATATGCAGTGATGTAATTTAATAGAGCTGAGATGAAGGCCGGTGGACTGCAGGAGCACCTGGCACCGCACAGCTGGAACTACTGGGTAACAGCTGCATGAGTGTGTGAAAGGTGAGTGATGATGTGTGGGAAAAAGGCTTCGACAGAGGATGTTTGTTTGGCCCGTGTTCATCTTTTATAAAATGGCAAGCCAAAATCCGCAGAACCCATGAGGAGGATATACATTTTGTGCAACAACTTCGCCTTTAACCTCTTCTTTGTCATTTATTTATTCAAAAATAATTGTCATTTTTTATCTTAGCGTCTATATTTTATGTTATAGATGACATGTTCCTGTAATTTCATCCGTTTCTCTAAAGTTTTTCTGTCATAGCACCATTTAAACACTGTGTTTTAGTTGTTTGTGTTCATGGTAAAGTCAGTGAATGATGTTTTTGCACATTTGGGACAAACTGTCTACGTCCTACAATCAGAAAAAAAGACGACACTCATCGCTGAACTAACTGCTACATTTGTTGCATCAGTTCTCCAACAACTTCATGATGAGATTGATATGCATTAGTGCTGCTAAAAGAAAAAAATTTGCCACGAGTTGAATTCTGGGTACAGCATATTTACCGACAAAGTTTTTTTAATCTTATGTATATTCTTTGCTCTGAGTATTTCAGCAAATGGCCTTCATTTGAGTTTGAATACCTGTTAAAGATTAATTAAATCAATGGTTTCAGCCCCGACATATGTTTTGAGTAAGGAATTCATTTTAAGCTGTAACGCTCCACCTGTGAAAGTAAATCTATTGGGCGTCTCCTAGGCACTGATACAATAATTTAGGACATGTAAAAAAAAAAAAAAAAAAGTAAATACATTTTATTAATTTTAGCTCATCAACTTTTACAATTTAACATTTAATATTCCTTTCAAATAGTTATTTCTGATCTAATAACCAAAATATGTTCAAATTTTAAATAAGCTCTCTTTGATTCGTGAATAACTGCTGTAATTTTAAAAGTTCATCATCATCCGCATTTGTAATCCTTTTTTTTTTTTCCTCCGAAGAGTTTTTGCAGTGCTAGTGGCTCGTATTTTTTACAGTAGGCAGACAGGAAAGAGGGCAAGGAGAGGGGGAAGACATGCGGCAAAGGTCGCCGGGACCGGGAGTCGAACCCGCGACGTCCGCGTCGAGGACTGAGGCCTCCAAACGTGGGGCGTGCTAACCTCCTGCGCCACCACAGCACGCCCCAAAGAAGGGGAATCTTTTCGGTCCCGTCCCGATCTCCTTGCGTCAGCGCGCATGTTCAAAACGCACCTGATCTGAGGAAAATGTGCGATCACTTCCCACAGGCTCTGTCCGGAGGAGAAGGAACCCTGGAGCCGAGAGCCGTCCTCCATCTGGAGCGCGATCCGCACCTGATGCGCCACAAGAACACACGAGCTGCGTCAGAGAGCATACGCGTTCCAACTAAAACAAACATAATGCAGAAGTAACTAGCGCCCATAAATGTTCAGCATCAGTTCACCCACAATAAACTTCAAAATGAAAAAAAAAAACAAATAAAATGCCAGAACACCACTTTCAAGGTAAGACGGGCAATATAAAACACTTTGAAGTTTGTTCGTTTGTGTGTCTTCGCATTAAAGAAGCTAAATATAATGCTCGACATTCCTAGACCTCAAGAATCTCGCATTGACGAAATCTAAGAAAAAGTTATTGACTCTTTGATCTGGAGCCATTTTTTCAGAGGAATAAACTTTTTGATAATCCAACTTGTTTTGGTCGCACATGTGGGCCTACATCAGCGTGAAAATGAGCAACACACCCGGCAACAGTGGGAGGCTAATGTTCTCAGTTTCTGAGTCATACTACGGGTTGTTTATGTTTACTCAACAGTGCCGTTGTCCAGAACAGGGAGAGCGCTAAACGGCGGCTCACCAGGAGAGATGAAAAGAGAGACTTGGCTGTCAACACCAAACACACACACACACACACACACACACACACACACACACACACACACACACACACACACACACACACACACACACACACACACACACACACGCCAGCCTGCCTGAGCTGAGAGGTCATGTGAACATATATAAAAATCTGTGAGGGATCAACAAATCAACCATCCATCAGATGAACAGAGAGGCAGATCAAACACTGCAATGAGTTTACGGATCAGATCATCAAGCTATGATGTCAGAGGAAAGTAAAGCTCAGCTGCAACAAGGGTGTGTTGTTTTTTTTGTTATTGTTGTTTGCAGACAAGTGAGAGCGAACAGAGAATATGAATTTACCAAAACCTAAGACTGATGATGAAACTCACGCACCAAGATGAGCTACTAATGTAAGAGATAAAATACAAATGTTTTTATCAGCAAGTGATACAGGGCTGCTCGCTACATGCTCATAAGCAAACTTTTAACATAGCAGACTCAGATTTCCAAGGTTTTCTGTATATTTTGGAAGTATAAACACAGAATTTCACTAATATTTTAAAAATGTCCACTCATTTATAAAACACATGATTGACAATGATGATGCCATTTGACAAAATCCAATGTTTGTTGCTTGTTTCATAGTTGGTTACTGGATTATATTTTCATCATGTAAAAGCACTTTGAACAGGTTTGTTGCTGAAATGTGCCATACAAACAAACTTGACTTCTTTAGTTGGACGAACGTTGGGGTGGGTCGTGATGGACGGACAGATCGATTCTCTCACTCCTTCAAATCCAAGCAACGGTTCATTAAACAACAGAAAGCCACTGACTGCATCAGTTAGTTAATTAACTGGTTAACAGCTGCAACATGTTTAAACGCAGCATCGTTTCCAGTTCAGGCCGTCTGCTTAGTTAAACCCAGGTGTGCCCTTACTTCATCAGGCAGCTTACAACCGACTGCATGCAAAACTATTTATTTAATACGCTCTTTCACTGCGTACACAATAGAACATAAACACCAGCATTACTAAAACTAAAATCTTTTCATCCAATAGACTTTTTACAGCCACAGATTTTGAAACATGTGGAAGAGCATTGATAAAAATTTCAGCTATGATTAGTATTTGACGTTTGGAAACATAATCTGTTAACAACTCTGAATACAAGGAAGGCACTGTTGCTTAAGAAGAAAAAGGTCATAATCTAGTACTTGCGATTATTAATAGCAATGGATAATCTTGTAATACTTCAAATTTATTAAAGGACCTAATTGCGCTTAAAAACTTTTCCGCCCGTTTGCCTTGATGTAATTCTTTCTGGACGATAAAACTGCTTTTGAACCAACTTTGACAACATTGTAATCGTGACGAGTTGCTGATTTATTCAAAAGAAATGATCTAGACACACCCAATAAATGAGCATTCACACACATGGATTTAGAACAATGTAAAAAATATTCACAGATCAGGAATTTAAAAATACCTATGTCATATTAATTTCAGTGAATTTTTTAATTCGTTTCTGAATTTCTGAGGCTTCTTCAGACTCAATGTAGTACAGACAGCTGCAGGAAATCTTTCCTGCCAACAGCCATCTTCAATAATTCTATAAAGAATCTAAATTAATAAGTTACAATATTCCCAAAGGGATATTATAATATCTTATAATATCTATAATACCTTTGGGATTATAGAGTATGTTTGAATTTGAATTGAAGTGTTTTAGAGTGCAAAAGGTTGTCTAAAACAAAAAAAAGGAAACGTAACTGTGAGCTAAAATCTCACAGGTAAATGCAGACATGAAAACTTCCCAATAAATTGCATCTCCATTGTTGCCAGTGGCGACGTCTTAATGGTTCTGGCGACGACCAAGTTTTAACACCATCTTCCTATCCTTTCACACACATTTTTTTTTAAAGTCAAGTTAACTAACCTGGCTGTCAGCTCCATTTTGTTTCCTTGTACTTGTCACCATTTCCAGTTTGGCATTGTTGGGAAGGTTGGCAAACCTCCACGGCAGCGTCAGGTCAAGAACGGTCCTCTGAAACCTGTCAGCAAGTTAACAACAGAAATAAGACCGCTGGCACCTGTAAAAATGACTTACAATATATTAATTACTAAAAGGTTCAGTGGATCACAAAACCTACTTTTATGCACAAAGAAAATCATCCAAGCCTGGCAACATTTAGCAAAAAAGACATCAGAAGTCTCCTACAAGCATCAAATGAAATCAAATTTTATTTGTATTGCATCTTTTAGCAATGAGGCATTTCAAAGTTCCTTACATCACAAAAACACAAAAATATAAAGTCACAGAACACAGACAACAACATCACATTTTGCTGTCAGATTATTGATTAATGTTTCATGATTATGTTTCAAAAGAAATTCTGAACAGCTGGGTTTTTAGTCTAGATTCGCATGTGGTGGAAAATTGTTACTATCTCAATAGACCAGAGTTAATTTTTTTAGATACAGTTCCATTAAGAATGTCTATACTGGAAATAGTTATTCAAAATTTTAGAGCACTTATTTTTAGCATTTTATAGATGGACAATCTTGCTTATTTTCAGTTTCCCTCAAAACTCTTTCTGTCCTGGATGGCTCTCCAAACCTTTTCTCCACCCGTTTGCATCCTTTTCTCACTCTCAATCTTCTACTCTGTGCAGATTAAGCCTACTCTCTCAGGTCTGTCCTTTTCTGCTTTGCGATTTCTCAAATCAAAGTTGCAATTGCTTCATAGCAGGTCCAAACTTTAAGACAACATGGTGTGACTGTGACATCACTGCCTTATTTGGAGCAAATGACTAATAAATGGAGTGAATATTTGTGAGCGAGTCAGATGGGTTTTTTCTTTTTGAGAATGTGACAAGAGTTTAGATGGTAACAGATTCAACACTTGAGTGTAAATAAGGAACCCTGCTTTAAACTGGAAAATCCTTACTCTAAAAGCAATTAATTTTGCAAGGAAAATGAACAGATATTGACAGAACAAGTCAAGATGTGAATTTTGACTTGGCAAAATTTGTACAGATTATAAATGGTGTGTCATCATTTGTTTTAGACGAGGAAAATCGGGTTTTTTTGTTTTAGAAATCACTTTATCTCGTCAGATTTTCACACTACTCCTACCTTCATAGCTTTGAATTCAGATAAGACAATAAGTTTAGAAGACATGTACTGTCGCACTCACTTTAAACCGTGGTCATTGGGGTCGAATCCATGTTTATTGCAAACATCTTCCAATATCTGCGAAAGGCAAACATAGCAGGACTGTAACAGATCAAAGTAAGTCGGATATGAACAGAGTTATGCTGACTTAACTCGCCCGAAGGCTAAAAACTGATCTGTCACCGGCTAACGAGTGTTAGCCTTAGCATGCTAGCTGGAGAACAGTTCGCTCTCCTGTTTCCAGGCACAAAACAGAGATAAAAAGCTTCGCGTGCCCGAGAGCAGCGAGTGCTCCTTGTACACGGGTCTACCTGTAACAAAGGTGTGTTCGGAGCCACTTTAACTGTCTGTCTTCTCCCGTTCGGAGTCAGAACCGTTACAGCTGAACCGCTGGCTGCCATTGTTTGCAGTGACGTCACGGTGTTTGTTTGACTCAACTTTATTGTCCTCGTTACAGACAGCGCCAAAAAAAAAAGAAGAAAATTGAAGGACCAAATCACATTTAAATCTGGGAAAAACTTGCTTTACCGCAAACATTGCATTCAGAGCCTTTTTTTTTTCTTCTTCTTTCTCTTTTTTGTTTAGCTTCCGATAGAGAAAATGAATTTTGAAAAACATTAACCTGAGTGATTTATGACAGGAAGACAACAAGGACTTGCTCACAGTTTATTCTGAAGGCAAATAAATAAACTGATATATTTTGAAATACTGCAAATTGTTAAACTGGCAGCACAACAGCACTTTAGGAACATAGACAGAATAAAATGCTTCAACAGTTTCACTGTTGTGGAAATCAGCAGAAACTGACATTACTTCTACAAATTTGCAGAAGCCAGGCGGTAATGGAGGACTGCAAGATACAAGACTGCAAGATACTCGCCAAAGTACATATATCTGTATCCTTTCACATTTTGTTGCATTGCGTCCTCAAACTTCAATTAATTTGTAAATTTTCAGGCGGTAGCAAGGCAAGAAAGTGGTGGGGAAAGAACACGCGGTTTTCGATTTTGTTTTACAAAAGCCTGAACATTTTTAAATGCATTTGAATTTAGCACCCTTTACTCTGAAAGTGGTGAATACAATCCAAGGCAACACATTTCCTTTAAACGTCACCTTTAACAGAAAGGAGCTGAGCAGTGTGCATAATTTAGAAATAAAGTTCTGATCATCAATCTCTGCATACGATTTGCATGCGTTACCGCACAAGAGCTGAATACGAAGGAACGACACACTTTATTTGTAAGTCTCTTGATTTCCTTTTCACTTCACTACTTGCGTTGCCCTGTCACATAAGAATCCAATAAAGCGAAAAACAGTGAATGGGCTCTTGAAAGACACCCAGTTCTTTACTACATTAAAGTTGTTTAGCAAAACATATTTATAAGAAACAATGAAATTTGCCAACACCCCTAAACCAAATGAGATCTTCTGTATTAATGTCTAATGCATAGTTCGCATTGACATGAAGACAAACGGGTATTTGACAAATGTTTGTTTAATTTATTTCTGCAAGCTGTAACGCTTCTCTTGTAGATTTATAATGTCAAAATACACTTAAAAATGCCAACACCAGTTCCAGCCATGCCAGTGATGACAGGGTGCTGAAGTGTGTCTGACTGTTTTAATAAATCCCAAACCCATCCATCGGCAAGGCATTAGATCGTTGACAGCATGAAGCTCTTTTTCTTATTTTAGCACATTTAAAAGGAATATGAAAAAAGAGATTTGAAATTATTTGCAGCGGCCTTTCAAGGAGAAGAAGATTGGTCCTGTCACGAGGCTCGACCACAACACAGCCAATGTGTTTCTCAGATGACTTCATGTAAGCACTGGGAGACGTCTGACAGATGACCTGGGCCGATACCAGAGAATCAAGGCTATTTTCTGTCAGCGAGGATCAAACCGGATCAAAGCCGGAGTCGGAGGGAAAAGACGATGGGACACGTGGCGGAGCCAGATGGAGAGGTGTGAAGGCCCAAGAACGGACTGACTGACTGATTGACTGACTGACTGACTGACTGATTGACTGACTGACAGACTTACTGACAACTCAGTCTATATTCAGACACAAAGCCAGCGAGAAAGAAGAAGAAAGAGAAAGAGACCTCTAGTAGAAAACTGTCACCATCTGAGTAAACAACCAACAACTTGCTTCCTTCCTCACGCAGCAGGACAGAAGCTTTACAATTCACTGGATGGAGAGCGTGTTGTGATTTGGGTCTGGGTGTTAAAGACACATGATGTCACATTTGTTCAATCAATCAATCAAATTTTATTTGTATAGCACATTTGAGCTACAAGGCATTTCAAAGTGCTTTACATCATAAACATAAAATATAAAGTCATGTAACATAGAATAAAATGAAATAAAATAAAATAAAATGAAATAAAAACACGGAATTTAAGCGCCTGTTACCGCCGGACTCCGCCGTCCGTTTAACCACGGGTATTCGTCAGGCCCCGTTGCCCACAACAGGAAAAGGTCTCAACCTACAACTTACATACATATCCACAAATGCAAATCCAAATACAAATCCATACATATTACATTTCAAATACAGTTCTAAACAGGTGTGTTTTTAGTTGAGATTTAAAGGAAGTCAGGGTTTCCGCTGATTTACAGTTTTCTGGTAGTTTGTTCCAAATTTTTGGTCCATATATGCTGAAAGCTGCTTCTCCTCTTTTGGTTCTGGTTCTGGGGATGCAGAGCAGACCAGAACCAGAAGACCTGAGAGGTCTGGCAGGTTGATATAACAACAGCAGATCTTTAATGTATTGTGGTGCTAAACCGTTCAGTGATTTGTAAACTAACAACAGTATTTTAAAATCTATTCTTTGAGCTACAGGGAGCCAGTGGAGGGACTTTAAAACTGGTGTTATGTGCTCTATCTTCCTGGTTCTAGTGAGAACGCGAGCAGCAGCGTTTTGGATCAGCTGCAGCTGTTTGATTGATTTGTTGGACAGGCCTGTGAAGACGCTGTTACAATAATCAATGTGACTAAAGATAAACGCATGGATGAGTTTCTCTAGATCTGGCTGAGACATTAGTCCTCTAATCCTGGAGATGTTCTTCAGGTGATAGAAGGCCGATTTTGTTACCGTCTTTATGTGGCTCTGGAGGTTCAAGTCCGAGTCCATCACTACTCCCAGGTTTCGGGCCTGATCGCTAGTTTTTAGTTGTAATAACTGAAGCTGTGCATTGACTCTAGATCGTTCCTCTTTAGGTCCAAGAATAATTACTTCAGTTTTGTTTTTGTTCAGTTGGAGAAAGTTTTGGCACATCCACACATTTATCTGTTCTAAGCATTTATTCAGTGACTGGATGGGTTCAGAGTCACCTGGTGACATCGTAATGTAGAGCTGCGTGTCATCCGCATAGTTATGGTAGCTAATATTATTTCCTGTTATAACCTGAGCTAGTGGGAGCATATAAATATTGAATAAGAGGGGTCCTAGGATTGAACCTTGGGGTACCCCACATGTGACCTTTGACCTCTTTGACGAGAAGTTTCCAATTGAAACAAAGAAATCCCTGTTCTTTATGTAAGATTCAAACCAGTCGAGCACCAAACCGGAGAGTCCGACCCAACTCTCCAGTCGATTCAGTAATATGTCATGGTCGACAGTGTCAAAAGCTGCACTGAGGTCCAACAGAACCAACACCGTGGTTCTCCCACAGTCCGTATTTATATGGATGTCATTGAATACTTTTACGAGGGCAGTCTCCGTGCTGTGGTGAGCACGAAAACCAGATTGGAAAGAGTCAAAGCAGTTGGTCATCATGAGGAAACTATTTAATTGTTTACACACAGTTTTTTCAATAATTTTGCTGATGAATGGGAGGTTGGAGATCGGCCTGTAGTTCTGCAGTAGTGATTTGTCCAGATTGTTCTTTTTTAGCATTGGTTTGATAACTGCTGTTTTCAAAGCCTGGGGGAAAATGCCTGATGTGAGCGATGAGTTACTATTTGAATCAGATCTTTAGCAATAACAGGCAGGACTTTCTTAAAGAAATGTGTGGGTAGAACATCCAGACAGCAGGAGCTTGAACATAATTGACTTATAATTTCTTCTAGGGTTTTATAATTAAGTGGTTGAAAGTGGGTCATTTTTCCTGTATTAGTTTTTTTTGGGTACAGCAGTGCTTCTGGCTGTAGAGTTGATGTACAGATTAATCCTCTGATATTTTGGATTTTCTCTGAAAAGAAGTCGGAAAACTTATTACAGGCAGCATTAGATTGGAGTTCAGGTGGTAATGTCATAGAAGGTAATGTCATTTGTTCTGATAAGCTCCTAAGGTGATAATGATCTGCACCGTTGTTTCAGCTAAGCACCTTTTTAATTGTGCGAGCGGTTCAGGATTTTCACTGTTCTTGAGTGAAATTAACTTTACATGGATTTCCAGCAGCAGTCTGTGTCACAGCATTTCTGAGAAAGCCTCTGAGAAGAACTGTTGCTAGAGTCTCATCAGGATTGTTTGTCATTTTATGAAGAATCATTCTTCGCCCAATAATCTCCAGAGGTTCCACGACATTTTTTTTTCCCCCTCAATGTTGTTGCGTTAGAAGCAGCTTTTCCAAAACTGCAGCTGTCTAATGGTGTCCCAGATTTGGCAGTCATTAGATTCTTCAACAGCTAAGAGATTAACAGCAAATTTGATATTTCAAGGCCATAAACTCATCACCTCCAAAGCCCAAACACTTTACTACAGACAAAAAAAAAAAAACAAAAAAAAAAAACACAGCTTTTTGGTTTGTTTTAAATACTTTTTCAGAGTAAAAGTAACATTTAAATGGTTGCAATCATGGAATACATTAAGTTTTAATAGTTAAAAAAAAAACACAAAAAAACAAAGATGTACAATAATTTAATAGCTGTATTTTGGTGCTTGATTTTGCTTCGTTGGCCCTCACTGACTGAACTCATGCACTTCACATATTTATCGGTGGCAAAGGAAAAAATAATGGCAACAAGTCAAGACTGGAAAACTTTATAAATCACTGGCTTCAAATTAAAGGTTCACTTCAGAGGCAGTAATGGAGACTTTCCTGACCTTCATTTCTTCATCTCCAGATCAAAATAAATACTTGGCCTGATCAAAGATATGAGGAACAGTTTGAGATCCATTACATCTTGACATACAGAAAGTTTTTTGGGGAGTTTTTTGCCACATTTTTTTATTTTTTATTTTTTGGCATCGGGACTGACCTTTCCTCACCTTTCCAGAAAAGAACCAAAAGCTTTTATTTTTAGTTTGTGCGACCAGTCAGGAATGAATGACTGATGAGGGATCTGCGTGTCTCACGCGCCACTCCGCTGGCATGACCTCAACGAGTCCGGTGACCTCGTGACCTCCCAGCGGCTCGAGGTCGTTCCCCACAATAAACAACGTGAAAAGCGAGGCTTCCGGTTGTCGGCTAAAAATACGTGCGCGCCCCCCTCTATCTCTCTCTCTCTCTCTCTCTCTCTCTCCCTCTCACACACACACACACACACACACACCGAATTCAATCAGCACTTCAAAGTGCCGCGTGAGCGTGTGACGACACAACATCAAAGGGACGGTGGGCGAGACTCGAACCCAGCGCGTGGGGCGTGCCGCGGCGAGCGAGCCGCTCGGGGTGTGGGGACCGACGCCCGGCGAGGAGCTTCAGCCGACCGCAGCAGAGACCGATTGGCCCGCGGGAGAGAGACGGCGAGAGAGGGAGGGGCTCGTGGGAGGGAAGAACCTCAGATAAATACCCAACTTCATCTGGAGGTCAGGAGGACTTGGATCCGGAGGGAGATGACGCCGCGCCGTTGACAGACTTTTAGAAGTTTCCCCGCGGGGTTGGATTGATCCGGTGACCCGAACTGGTTCCTGTGCGTAAAATTTGAAAAGCGGGCGCCTGTTTCTCTGAAAGGAACGATGGAGATCCACGATCTGCGCGCACTCAGTCCACCCACGAGCGAGCGGTCGTCTCCGGGAGGCCCCCGTGCGCTTTAACGGGATTTCGCCTCTCTCCGTGTGTAGAATGCCGTGTTTGATTCGGACCCGGCCGACACACACGCCCCAGTAACAGCGAGAACATGAGGAGCCGCGGTGGGTTCCGCAGCTCGGCCGGACTGTCGGCGGTGCGCTCCTGCCTGCTGCTGCTCTTCATCCACATGAGCGCTCCGCTGGAGGCGCGGCGAGTGCGCGGCGGCCGCGCTCAGACCCGGCGGGTCCAACAGCAGCAGCCGCAGCCACAGCCGCAGCCGCAGACTCCGGATCAGCAGCGGGTGGAAGGACCGGAGAGCTTCCCACTAGACTTCACAGCCGTGGAGAGCAACATGGACAACTTTATGGTGCAGGTTAAGAACCTGGCGCAGTCGCTGTACCCCTGCTCCGCGCAAAAGCTGGATCAAGACATGAAGCTGCACCTCTTGAGTAACTCGACGGTGACCTGCAACGACGGTTCGTCGTCGGGGTGAGTGCACCGCTGGAGCTTATGTTTTAAGAGCCGAGCGCCCTGCGTGCGCGCGGTTGGGCTCGACCTGGATGGCCCCTCGTTCCCCCTGTCGCTCCGGATGTGACCAAAATGGATCAAAGGAACAGATCAGAGAGAGAGAGCGCGCGCGCAGAGCAAAGAGACCAAAGACCTTTATCCCCCATGTGACCAAGTTTTAAATTCTTCCCATTCACCCGGACCACAACCAACCCAAGGCTAGATTTAAGTAGAAAAACGGACCAACACAATGTAACTTAATTTTTCTAGGTTAAATCAGACACAGACGGTCTCCATTTGGTAATTAGGTGACTTCTCAAGGCCTCTTTGGATTTCATTTAGGGGGATCAGAATGTAGGAGGCTTAAAAACAAACACACACCAACCATTTACAGTGTTATCTATTTGTGAATCATTTCCCAAATACGCAGCATTGTGCACCGACGCGTCACAACAATCCCTCCAAAAGTATACATGTCGGTTTGCTAGTAATTATAACCCATAAATATGTGACCAAATGTATTCCGTACTGTCAAAAAAAAAAATAGTCCAAAAATGTCCTCACTTTTGTGGATTATTTTTGTTTTCAGTGATTTGTGGTCTCTTAAATACAGCACATGTTGAGGTGATGACGATGCAACCTTTAGCTCCAGAGTTCACAGAAATGTTTCTGAAATGCTGCTATTATTGTTTAAAAGCAAAAAAAAAAAAAAGACACCGTTGACACTGCAGTCGTTGGACGGCTCCAGAGCGTCCGCGTGTCCTCACGGGGCGCACGGACAGGTGGCTGCGTATTTGCGCACAATCACTTTCCTCCCTGATCTGACGTTCTTGTTCAGGTTCTACATCAAGGAGTCCAAAGGCAGCAGGAGGTGGCTTCTCTTCCTGGAAGGTGAGGATGAGCCGCAGGATGAAAGTCAGCCTGAGGTCGGTCTGCGAAGCCTGTTGATGAGCTCAGTGTGTGTGTGTGTGTGTGTGTGTGTGTGTTTGTGCAGGTGGGTGGTACTGCTTCAACAAACAGACCTGCAGCAGCAGATATGAGACCATGAGGAATCTGATGAGCTCCACCAAGTGGCCACAGAGCAGAAGAGGTACGAGTCCGACGCCGCATCGGTGCGTGACCCCGCGCGTGACCCCGCGCGTTGTGCTTCACGCGCTCACGCACCTTTTCCCCTCACCAGAGGGGGAAAAAAATGCCTCCTGAATGTCCAGGATTCAGCGTGGAAGTGTTTTGTGTTTTGAGTTGATCCCTAAAAGGGGAAACTCTCGCTGAATTCCTACTTAATTGCCGCCAGGGATTCTGTGGAAATCTTCAACGCCTGCATGTGTTCAGTGGACCAAAGCGGGGAAAAGCTTTCGGCTTACGTACCTCCATCAAAACATTTTCATTTATATCCACAAAGACGCGAGAAATGATCCAGGCTCGTGCCGACCGACATCCTCCCATTCATCCTCTTTCTGTCTTCACAGGAACAGGAATTCTGTCTCCAGACCCAGAGGAAAACCCTCACTGGTGGAACGCCAACATGGTGTAAGAGTTTGTCTTTGTGTTTCCTCCTTCATCCCGTTTTTTGAATCAGAAGAGAAAACTCATTCCTACTTTAATCACTAAAGAGTTAAATTTACCGAAGATGTAAAAAGCAGCTGGAACAGAGATCAACACCAGACTGAAATATCAGATTTATTTTTTACCGAAAACCAATTTCAGTCACGAAACATTTCGCATCGACCACCTTCGTGTACTTTAATGCACCTTGTTTGAGTTTAGCATAATCCAGATCATATGCTTTCATGCCAGGGAATGAACTTGTAATCCTTTCATCTGCTGTTGGATGTAAAACTGCTTCTTCAGTCCAAGAATATGCAACACAAGTCTAAAAAAAAAAAAATCTTTCATGAACCTTTTTATGTGTTATAATTCTTAGTAAACAGTCATCAGAATTGGAATCAGGCCTCAATAAAAACCCAAAATTGCAACTGTCCAAAAAATGTTTTTTATTATTATTATTTATAAATTTTTTTTTTGCACGTGTTTTGCTCCGACAGTTTTGGCAAACAACATGGTGGATCATGTTGCCTTTACTGTGGTAGAGCAGATTAAGGTAGCAAAGGACACGGCTGTTATAAAGAAGCGACAGCGACAAAGAGTACTTTCTAACAATTTGTCCAACGCCAGCATTCGACGACAAAACTCGCCCCGTCGGTCGCACTTAGTCGCACGTTCTCCAGTTTACCGTCCGACAGCCAGACTGCATTACAGCTGAACGTTTTGTCAGCATCAGCAAACCGATGACCTTTAAATCCAGATGTTTTGCCCTAACAAGAGTTTTATTTGCCGTTTCCTGCAGTTTTATCCCTTACTGCTCCAGCGACGTGTGGAGTGGAGCCACGCCAAAGACCGAGCACAGTAAGACCCAGTAAATTAGATCAATCACAATTTTCTGAGGTGCACTCCCCCACCCCGCAGCCCCAGTTTGTGGGTTTTTCTTGGAAGCCACAACAAGAAAGACGACAACAACAAAAAAAAAAAAAAAAGAAAAGAAAAGAAAAGATAGATCTGATTGTTTTCATCCGTTTCAGAGAGCCGAGCGTGTTTTGTAGATCTGTGAGACGGGAGACTGCTGAGGCACAAATCTGGGAAAGGATACTTCTGTTACTTTGTGGAAATTGGAAACATGAACACTCCAGTATTTTGGCCTTTATTGCCCAGATTGGAGCTATTTTCTCATTAAAGGGGATATGAAAGTCCTTTAAAAGGCTGCCAAAAAAAGCACCAGAGTGACTTTTAGGCCATAAGATACAAAAAAAATCATCTGATCTGGTGAAAGAAGCTTGAACGTTTTGGGCGCCCCTCCTGTGAAAGTCTTCGAGAAGGAAGCCGACCACCCACTGATTAATGCCACGCACCCCTGCAGCCGGGGCTGCTGCGGAGATGTTTGTATTTTACACCGGCTTACAGACCGTTTTCGGGGTCAAGACGATGACGGGTGCAGATAAACAACAGGCCGAAGGGGAAAATCTGTTTCAGAGTGGTTGGAAGCGAGACCGGCGTCACGTCTCAACGTTTTAATAAGATTTCAGCGTGAAGCAGAAAGTTCCAGAATGAAATCAAGGAAGCGTCTACAAAACAAACAGGAAGGCTTGTTGGAACCAGTTGAGGATTTAAAAAGGGATCTGCATCCTGGCGATCCGACGTGGTTTGATTTAATCGTTTAAAAAGAACAAGGGGGAGGAAAATCTGTTGCAGGAAAGGCACGCTAAAGCTTTCTGGACGAATCTTTGCGAAGGAATCGGGACGCCAAAGCTGCCAAAGGTGCATTTTATCAGCATTAAATTACCAGTGCAGGTCAGAAGTTCACACGAGCTCATCACAGTCATGAACGTCGTCGTTTTTGAGTTTTCAAAGATTTAGTTTCCAAATGAACAACGACTTGGTGAACTAGTTTGAATCACCTGTTGACTTTCTGTACACACACACACACACACACACACACACACACCTCCGCTGGCAGGTCATCAGCCACCAATCTTCTGACATGACTCAAAGTCTGGAGCGCCTGTCTGATCTTTTCGGTCTCACCAGGTTAAGCATTTCCAGGAAGAAGGAAACTGAGCCGAAGCTGAAGGATATGTAACCATCTGTAAGCTGAGCTGAAGGTTGCAGCTTAACTCATGGAGAACCCGCATTATTTCTTGAAAGATACGGTACTGCAGTCATCCAGCCTGTGCCTGACAGTCGGTAAATGAATAATCACGTTGCATCCTTGCGTTCTCAGGTGATTATGCCTTCATGGGCTCTCTGATTATCAAGGAGGTGGTGAAGGAGCTGCTGACTAAAGGTCTGGACAAAGCCAAGGTTCTGCTCCTGGCAGGCAGCAGGTCGGTTCACCAGAGGCCTGGTTTGTTATCTTTCCTCCTCGCTTGCAGCTTCTCCCTCTGAGCGCTCGCTCTCTCTCTCTCTCTCTCTCTGGGTGTCACCAGTGCGGGCGGAACCGGCGTCCTGCTGAACGTGGACGGCGTCGCCGAGCAGCTGCAGGCGGCGGGCCGCGGGGGGGTGCAGGTCAGGGGGCTGGTCGACTCTGGGTGGTTCCTGGACAACAAACAGTACAAAACCACCGACTGCCTGGACACCGTCAGCTGCGCCCCCACCGAGGCCATCAAGAGAGGCGTCAGGTCAGCGACGGAGTTGTAGCAGAGAGAGGGAATGGCGGCGCCTCCAAAGCGGCGGTAACTTTGTTTGTGTCCTTTGCAGGTACTGGGGTGGACTGGTACCGGAGAGCTGCAGACAGGCTCACGTAGGAGAGGAGTGGAGCTGCTTCTTCGGATATAAAGTCTACCCGACGTTGAAAAGTGAGTCGCCGCACAAACCCCGAACCTCTCCGTGAAACACAAGAGCCGGGTTTCTGACCCCTGGTCCGTACCGCGCAGGCCCGGTGTTCGTGGTCCAGTGGCTGTTTGACGAGGCTCAGCTGACCGTCGACAACATCCACCTGACCGGGCAGCCCCTTCACGAGGCCCAGTGGAGGTACATCCAGAACCTGGGTCAGGAGCTGAGGAGCACGCTGCGAGACGCACCGTAAGAGCTGCAAACGCTCCGCACAGGCAGGAACTCGACAAATAAAGACGGTTTCTAACAGGCTGCTGTGTTTCTGATTGGCAGAGCCACGTTTGCTCCAGCCTGTCTGTCCCATGAACTCATCACCAGGACGTGAGTAAGAACCTCATGTCGTGGTCGTTTGCATCATTCCACCCTTTTTCAGCAATGTAACTAGTATTTTAGTGATCAATTATTATAATTAATCGATTAATCGGATTTTATAAAATGGGCGACAGATTTTTCTTTTAATCACTTCAGTCTATTTTATGCAATAGTTGGAGTCCATTAAAAGATGCTAGTAAATACATTTTTTAAAATATAAAAATAAACATTTTATTGCCTAAATGCAGTAAAAGTCAGTTTGAACTGAGTGAAGCTAAAACCGTAACACTAGAGGGTTAAACATATTTACAAAGTTGTTTTATCTTAAATGTAGTATTTGTAGATATTTTATACAGTTTTGGCTTAATACAGATATCAATATGTTGTTCTTTCAGCAAATGGCTTTTTTTTTTTTTTTTTTGAGTATTTACTCTGATAATTAATCGATCGCTAAATTAATTGACGATTACTTCAACAATCAATTAATCACGATTAATCATTTCAGCCTTAAATGCAACTGCTGGCACTGGCAGCAGCCAGGCTTTTAGCATGATGCTGCCACCACCATGCTCGCCAGTCAGGGTTCTTTGGCGTGAAAAGCTCGCCTGCTTTCCTCCAAACGTTTTTCTCGCCACTGCAGGCGACCTGCAACTCAACCTGACCTCCTGGGAGACTGCGTGCAATTGTTGATTTGTTCTCCTAAACGTTGAAAAGCCCTGGTTTAAATCTTTTCTTTTGTCCCGTGCAGGTACTGGATGGACGTTCAGGTGAAAGGCACGTCCCTGCCCAGAGCGCTCCACTGCTGGGACCGCAGCCTCCAGAGCACCCTGCACCTCAACAGCAGCCACAGCCTCAAGAAGCACCGGACCCCCCCATCAAGGGGATGCCCCCTTCATCTGATGGACAGCTGCCCCTGGCCGCACTGCAACCCGTCCTGCCCGACCGTCAGAGACCAGCTGACGGGACAGGAGATGAGCGTGGTTCAGTTCCTGAAGCACATGGGCTTCGACGTGCAGAAGATGGCCCAGCAGCAGGGAATGGACGCCAAGAGGCTACTGGGCATGCTCAGTAACGGGAGCTGAGCTGCTCGGTCGCAGCTAAACTAAGTTGCAGTTGCAGTTGTTGGAGGCCAGTCTTTATAAGCACATGGATAAAATAAGAGGGGAAAACAAGGAACCTCTTCTTATGCTGATGTCTTGGTGACAAACTGAACAATGTACACAGTCACAAGTGCCTTGTTTATTTTGAAGACGTACAAGTAGGGTACAACCGAACCAGAACCTTTGAGCTGTTGGAAAGCTTCATATAGGATCAGCATAGATATGCTCCGACTCAGAGGAGGCCGGTACAGCGAGTATAACGCAGGAGAGTCTCACTTTAAAGTTAATTTATTTTCTTAACCCAAAGAATGAAACTCATTCCACACATTCGGTAGTCGGTGATAAGATTTCAAGCGCTTCCTTCTTTCCCCGTTTCCTTTTGCATGAATTACTGCATCCATGCGGCGCAGCACGGAGGAGGTGCTAAAGGAATGAAATGCCCTAAGACTTCCTAGCAGAGGCCGCATAGACTCTTGACTTCAGCAGGGTTTCTGCAGGTTTCAGCAAATCAAGATCTTTTAAGATCACTTTGACTTAAATTTAAGACCTGAATCACGACAGACAATAAAATAAATTGTATGCGTTTGCAACAGAAGTGAGCCAATGCGTAAGATGAACTTCGTCCAGCCAGCTGGCGATAAATTAGCACTGAGCCATGTTGGACGTTAAAACGTTAGCTAGCTTTAGCAGCTAGTTACCGCTAGCTGCAACCACGTTGGGTCACAGAACGCAGCGACCACGTATGCAAGTAATTCAGCTTTGCGTAATAAGAAACTCCTGAGAAAAAAAAGAAAACTACACAGAACAAATAGTCATTTCATGACAAACTTTAAGACCTGATTAATGTATTTGAGACCAACTTATTATTTTTCAATTAATTTGAAAAATTGGAAGGCCTTATTTTTAGAAACATGAATTCAAGACATTCTTGTGAAATCTTACTTCCACAGTTTTTCCTTCCGATAAACTTTCCAATAACGTAAAATAACATATGAAAGGATTTTATTTTTTTTAATTGATCTCATGCTTCGTTCAAATTTTCAGAGAAATTGATCTGGCGTTTTCATATCTTTGAGCTACAATCAGGAAAACGAACAGAAATGAACGCTTGAGATGCATCACTCTGGGCGATGCCTCTACAGAAGATGAGTTTCACTCTTTGAAAAGAAAAAAAAAAAGCATTTATATTCTTGATTAATTGGGAGACACCAGTATATGCAATAACCTGAACTTCATACCCTCATGTGGAGGTAAAACAGTGATGACAGCCGTCTTCAGCAGCCTGAGGGGTTCTAACGGGAGTCCACCGGACTGGAAACCATTCCCAGTTTTGACGTGGACGTTCCCAGTATAGTGTGGTCAGGGGAACGAGGCGGGCCAGAAGTGGCACCGATTCCTCTGCTCACTAAATATGCTGCTTTTTCTCCATGTAAAAAATTATCCTATGGGAATTATTTACTAATAAAAACAAAACCTAACTCTGTTCTTGTGCCTACAGTTCACTGTACTATTTATTTTTTTATTGCTCGAATCTAGGAAATTTCTATATCAAGTCTACTTTTTATTTGCATGTTTGTAATAAATACTTGTATGCTTGTGGATCAATTACTGTTTTGCTTTTAAGAAAAGGTGTCTTCATAAACTGTATTCTGCTCACCTATTTAAGCAAAAATAAATACAGATACACAGTGATGTAGTAAAATGTAATTTACTTACAAAAACAGAGTGAAAATTTCACAGAAAAAAAGTTATTTACACCAACACACCCAGAAAACCCAAAGTTTACCAATGACACATTAAAGAAATATCTGGATGATTAACAGAAAATAGTTCACAGTTGGTAGAAAAAGTGCTTTTTTGAAAGGAGATGAAATCTAAATATTTCTGCTTCAAATACAAAATGATCTGGATTTTGCTCAGTTGGCAACATCCAGATTAAAAGTCCTCCAACACATAAGTCTGTCGTATCTGTACGTTATTCGGAAGTAACGATGTGCAGATGAAGCATCAAGTTTATTCTATAAAATGTTCTTTTTTTTTTTTCTTTTTTTTTACCAGTGGTTTCGTCTTGCTAGTTTGCTCCATATAAACAGCTGCATTGATCTTCCGGCGCTGGACGAAGTTCATTGTCTCAGCTGCAAACCCAGTGGCTGAAGATTCCTCAGACAATTGAGGAAGCTCATCTTCCAGAAGCTTAACATCCAGAGTCCTGCGACGGCGAAAAACAGGAAAAGTGAGCAAAATCGGAGGAGCAACAGGAAGTTCATTTCTGTACTCAGCAGGAGGTGCGATAATAACTGTAGGACAAGAGTCATTTATGTAGCTGTGCATAAACTGATCGATCCCAGCGGATGAGCTATCAGGAGCTGATAAACCAACTGCATTACTATTACTCACAGCTGAATGGCTGAAAACTCTTGAGATCATTTTCGGCAGGCTTTTATTTTTCTCCCGTCCTGCCAACAAATTAGGGACGATTCTAGGAAATTAAATGTTCGGGAATCCGCAGACGAAATGTGCCTGACGGCAGCAACAGCAAATTAAATTATTTGGATTCATACAAGCCTGTCGTTCCGCAGACTGACCTGGCTTGTGAGATTTCGCCGCAGTTTCCGTTTGTGCTCATGGATGGCCTGAAGCCGAGTAATTAGGAACTTTTTGTCTTCTCCCTCCTGAGCAGAGTGATGAAAGAAAACGGGGAGCATGAGTGAGTCTGGACCGCTCGCCGTCTTTCTAATGAACCGGACTGAGAACAGGCAAAGCGCTTACGTTTTCTATCTGCTCCTGCAGTAAAGTGATGATCTTCCTTTGGCCGTCCACCACCTGACTCTGGAAGTAAATGACTATCCTGGGAAGAAAAAGACAGAAAGTCCCAAACATGTAGAGTGTAATTAGACAAACCTGCATAATTACAGCGTGTTAGAAATGTAAGTTTAAACGGTATATTCTGTTCGCCTGCATCGTCCTGCTACGCTGTGGTTCTTAAATGTGTGAGTGTGTGTGAGAACTCACAGAAAGATGGCTGCTCCCACAAACAGGAAAAGAGGATTTTCCACCAAAGAGGTGTGAACTTCAGCCAGAAAGTACAATTTGGGGTTTTCTTTAACCAGCTCAGCAATCCTTTGTTTCCCCGCCTGGATCATGGTTTTGTTCCCACGGAAAGGTCCGCATGACTCTGAGGACGGGAGCCTGAAGACAGAACAAAAAGGCAGAAAGTGGAATGACTACATGTTTCCATTTTTCTGCACGTATTACCGTTACCACAGAAACGACAAGTCTCTTTTGAGACAAAGGTTGGTTTGACAATCGTTGCTTAGAGTTTGTCACCATTTTTATGTTTTCTGTTTGTTTATTTTCTTGCACTTTTGCAGATTGTCCAAAATATCCCTCCTTCAATCACAGATTTTCTTTGCCGTCACTTTTGTGCTTGTGACACGCTGCTCCATCGTTGAGGCAAATCCATGGTCCATCACCAAATTGCTCCTGAATCAATGGACAAAGTTGCTCTAGTTCCATTTTTGATTTGGGGCAGTTTTTTTTTTTTTTTAATTTGTGGAATCCTCTTTAGAACCCAGATGTGAGACTTGTTGGATTACGGTAACATTTTATCAGCACCACCTCCTACATCTGAGAAGAAGAATTTTAGCAATTTTAAAGCAAACATTTTCCCACACTAATTGAGGGCTAACCTTAAAAACATTGAAGTGCTGCTCAGAGGTAACTTTGTGGCAACTACCTGTTTTTTATATGATTTCCACACCTGGATGTTTTAATAAAATCAGTAAGAACTGTAACGTTAGTCCCTATTCAGGGCTTCGTCGGCGAGCACTGATAGATGATACGGTGTGCGTCGTCAGCGGCGATAAAGACGGCTGCATCTCGAGTCGTGTCACGGTACCTCCACATGGTGTACGTGACGCACACGGCGGCACCGAGGAAGGAGGGGAAACACAGGAGGGTGATGAAGATGGTGGTCATCTGGCTGACTCTGTATGCCCTCCTGGGGGCCTGACAGTTCATCATCACACTGCTCTGTGGGAAGGAAAGACACAAACGCAGATGATCAGAGGGGTCAGAGGTCACCTGGGAAAACCGAGAGCCGAGTGTGTGAGAAGCATGAACGTTGTGCAACACAGGGCTGCGACTAATGATTGTGTTAGTAATCTAAAAAGCTACTATTCTGACGATTAATCGATAACTAAATTAAGTCGGTGGTCATTTCAATAATCAATTGATCACAATTAATTGTTTCAGCCCCAGAGTAATACCAAACAAATGTGAAAGGTCAAAAAGTTGGATACCATCTTAATGTAGAAGAGCAGCAGCAGTTTGAGGATCTGCACAGCAGGCAGGAGAGGAGTGAAGAGAACACCCAACCTGGACAGAAGCAAACGGACCACAGTCACCACCGACCCAGCACTCTGTGTGCGTTTACATAGATGTCTGCTAGCAACACGGTCGGTACCAGGCTAACGTCTGTCCATAGATGAGGTCCAGGACATTCTTGGCGATATCAAACCCCGGTCTTCTGTTCCTCTTGAGCACTTTGTCAGAGAATAACCTGCAGAGAAGCAAAGAGAGCCGTAGCTAATGTAAAGTTAGCGAGTGCCACCGCAGCACTGAAAACTGCCACGAAGTTATTCAACTTAGTGGCTTCAGTTTATCCCAATTAAAACAACAAATGCAGCAGATAACATTACTATGGCTTGTAATAATCAATATTATATTTCGGGCTTCAGCTAACTATTAGTTTTAGTTATTGATCATCTGTTCTGATAAACAAATTGCCACATTCTGCAGCTTTTTCATCCAAGTCATTTTATACGATATTAGAGATAAACTAATAATTCAGTTCCTTTTTAAAAAAAAAAAAAAAAGAAAAGAAAAACAATTGCCCAGAATGCACCATTCATTTCAGGCCTGCTTGATCATTTGTAGCAAAGGATTCTGGTAACAACGATGTACAATGATATTGTGATCAACAGTTAGTTAATTTTCTTAATTTTATTTTTCACGCATCTGGCCACATGAATCTGGTTAGCTTCATGTGCTAACCAGCTCATGTCGCTCTACAATTTTAGAAACTGGCGAAGCTCTCCTAATTGATAGATAAACTTTCTTAAATCACGGATTCTTCTGGCAGGTTGGGTTCATAAAATATTAATTTGTTCGCATGACCTTCAGCCGTTTGGATGATTTGCAGAGAGGAGAACACCTCCACCCTCCCAGTGTGCTTATTGCAACTCTAATAAAATATTCAGCAGGAGGTTTTTGGATTATAAAGGTTGCTGGAATGTGGTAGGGTTTAAAAAGTAGCATTAAGAAAATTCAGCCGTAAACAATCGACCCACCTCCAAAGCAGCTCTCCAAACAGGGTATTCAGCAGAGTGAAGATGAAGTCGATGATTAGGAAGCGATAAAGCTCCTGACCAACAAAATTCTCCCAGCACTTGAATGTCTACGTAACAGAAATCACGCAGGATAAGCAAAGTATTCCTCTGCAAGAAGAAACAAAAGGACCGTCCTTCTTGAAAGCAATCCCTCGCCGATAAAATTACCTTGTTATCAACGCCGCTGCCATCCACCCGTGCCAACCAATGGAAGCAGAGGACTCCGAGCACGCTCACTTTTAATATCAAGTTTCTATAAAACACAGACAAAAAGACGGACCCAAATATGCCGCATGTTCTCTTAGCACTGAAACAGTTGTGATGTGATTCGACAAGAATCCCACTGCTCTTACCGACTGAGTGAAACAAACGTGCGCCGAGATGGAGAATCGTACTTCTCCTTCCAGGCTGTGAACTGGAAGAGCATCGGTAACGTCGAGTTGATGAAGGAGACGAGGACAGGCAGCACCAAGAGGCTGGCTTCTTTTAATAACCCTGGATGCCCGGAATCTTTTTGTGAACGTCCCTTTTTTGTGAAAGGCAGATGAGATGGAGAAAGTCACTAAGAGGTATTAGTCTCACTGTCATTCAGACGCATAGATTCATCTGTTAAAAAAAGTTTTACGCAACTGTTTACGGATCTGAATTATTAGTTTTGATTACAGGTCAAAGCTAACGTGACGTACAGTGTCCATAATTTGCAGCCGCCTACGTCAATGCATGTTAAGCGACAGACCAACACAAAGTTGTGGGAGGAGGGAAGGTCAAACACCAAAACTGCTCCCATTGTAACAGTAGTGAAAGATATTCTACAAATTATTAATTTAGACTGTCCAGATTTTCGTTTATAAACAAACTATAAAACCGAGCTTTATCGACTCGACAATTATGCTGCATTTTGTTTTTGTCATACGAAACCTTAATGAAAAACACACAAAATGTGAAAGTTAAAAGCTGTACGTCGGGCTAATTAAATTGCCAAATTATTTAAATATATTCTTCAAGCAACCAGTTGGGGGCAGTACCAGTGAAACAGTAAATAATGATAATCATCAGTTTGCATGACTGATTGGCCTACATAACAGAAGTGGCACAGTGAAACAAAAACATCCCGTGTACACACACACACATACAAAAAAAAAAAAAGCAACTCCACTCAATCTTACTTCTTTGTGCATATAATCTGAGAAGTAGTAAATCCCAGCCACGCATCCAGCGGTAGCCCCAAGGCAGACCGTCCAACCCAGGCCATGAATCATCAGTTTGATCAACTTGTCTGAGGTTGTACTCCCGGTGCCGCTGTGACGTGCGTCTCCCAGCAGCTCCTACAGGGAGACGAAGTTGGGAGTGGTGAAATATTAACATCCAAAACAAAGCGAGAAAAGGAAACGGTGAAAAGAAGAATGTGCCGGATCGTCACATTCCCTTTAAATGACAGCGTAGGAAGGGAGGACGGAGAAGGAGGTGATTTTTTATAAACAAAGCGAGTTTGCATGCACCTTGAGCTGGGTGCAGATGTTTTCAGACAGCAGCTTGACCGAGCTTTTCTTGATGACCTTAAAGTCCCACGAGCAGAAGACCTTCATGGCCAACATGCCGTTAGACTTGTCGATCCTGAAGCTCTGACCAAACGACTTTGACATACTTTGGGGAAACAAAATGCAAGTATTCAAGTCTCTGTGTTAATTTAAAAGATAAATTCCCAATATTTTATTCAGAAAACCTCACCTGTACACAAGGATGATGCATGTAATGAAGAAGGAGAGTCCGATTGTGAAGAAATATGCAAGCGGCATGTTGTAGGACAGGGAATTTGAGTCGCACTCCGGCCCCGGAGGACTGGAGGTGTTACTCTTCGAACAGCTCGGCAGTGTGTGGTTACTGTAGTATCCGTAGTACAGCAGGGTGTCAGTGAAGGAGCCCTGAGGCAGAACAAATGTGATTCAGACAGAAACTTTCAAGCTTTACTTTTGCTCTGTGTGATTAAACTGAAAGTAAAAAAAATTTGCGAAGAAAAATCTACCTGCACAAACATCGGCCAGGCACATTTCAAAACAAGACATAAATGGATTTAACTCACAATGTTTCCACTGGCTCAAATAGGAGATTTCTGATCAATACAAGAAATTTTACACTTTGATGTAAAATGTATACCATATTGATACCATAAGCATCAATATATTACAGTGCTTACATTCAAATCCATTAAGGAAACAAAAATCAGCTGACCTCTGTGTAAATTTTAGCTAAATTAGCTCCAGAGTCAACGCTGTCAAGAACTAAATATTCACCGATTTGATCGGGAAATGTCAGAGGACTTTACAGCACTTATGTACCAAAATATTTTACAAATCCAGCTCCAGTTGTGCGTTTTCAACTTCTTTTAGGTTTTAAAAAAATGCAGCACCCCTGCTGAATCCTGTCAGACACGTCAAACAAGCCGTCGGTGCTACGATCCTCAACTGATTTGCGATATCAATAATGTGTCAGGGTGGAACCTCCGGGAAATAATCACTTTATTATTTACTTTATTTGAAATTATTAATAAGTTTGTTAGTTGTAGCCGTCTGTGGAGCTTAATGAGTCTAAGTGAAGACCTAAAGCTAGCAAACTAATGAAAGGTTTGGCGAATGCTCCTTCGAACTGCTTACCCCTCCGGTGAGGAGCTCCAGTCCAGTGAAGGGAGTTCTGCTTTCAAGCCGCTCTGGGGGGTACACCGCCTGTGGAAACACCAAGAACGAACCCAAGACCAGAAAAAGGAACATGTTGAAGAAGAGGAGAGTCTTGAGGAACAGGAAGTAGGAGAGGACCCCGGAGCCGAAGCGCCCGCTGACTCTCTTGAGCGGCATTTGCCACAGGTGCAGGGAGTGCAGGAAGGATAAACAGCTGTACCAGCTGTTCCTCAAGGCCTGAGAGGAGATAGAGAAACAGAGGCAAGTTGAATCAGCGTTGAGATTTAAGACAGAGTACGAGTGCTTGTGGTTTTGTGAGTCAAAGTTCCCAACTGCTCAGGCAGCAGAGCAACTGAAATGGGCTGACAGCAGCACCGACAGGGAACGCCCACTGACATCCGATGGCAAACCAAGAGAAGTAATTTAAACATGAGGGAAAGAATTCACATTTTTTTCATGTTTTCAGAGCATTTCTTTATACACTGTGTGTAGCAGGTACATGTTTTGGAAAGGTTGGAGAATATTTTTGCATTGGCCATCATCTCACCTCTCATCTTCAACAGTAAAATCTCATATTCTGATGTAGTTTACTGATAAAACCCGAATAGTAAGTTGTCCAGTGTTTTATACATAGCAGATTATGCAGGAATTTACAATTATTCAGCATGCTGGTTTGTCTGTGTATTGGATATCTGCCTTGATTTTCCCCTTTTGCCATTGTTATCAAATGCAGAATTAATAGTAATGCATAAAATGGCAAGAAAACTGAATCAATAAAGAGTCGCCTTTTCAAGCAGATAATTTTTCATTTAAAATCAATCGTAGCGAACAAATGAGGTTGATGGAGCGCAGCGACTCATTTCATGACCTGATAGCGAGAGCTGTGCTGTCGCCACTGAAGACTTAAGGTGAATCTTCTGCTGCAGGAGTGAACCACACAGTTTCTGCAGCAGCATCTTGCACCGACACACACTCTTATTAGGCCACATAAAGCACACGTTGTTCATCCAGCAGGTTAGAGGAACATAAATTGTGGATATATCAACAGTGTGCATTCCTAATATGAGCGTCTTCTTTTAGAGGGGTTGAGCTGTGAAAGTTTGTTGCTGAAAAAAGGCCCTCTGGCCGGCATGCAAAAACACTGCATGTAATGGAACTTACCATTTCACACCCGCAACCCATTCTTCAGAATGGACAGGAAACTAGCCAGGCGTAAAGGGAAAAAGTGCAACAGTACAATGACCCCAAATGCAATCAGAGCTTTGATGAAACAATAGCTCAATGCATGTCCGTGTGTTAAAACAGTCCAGTCGAAGTCCAGATTTAAATCCGGATGAATGAGAATCTTTTTGAAAGAGACGTGTGTGCTGTCCATTTTGAGTTCAAGTCGTTTTGCAAAGACGAATGGGCAAAAATGCTAGTGTCGAGAAGGACAAAGATGGCAGAAACACTCACTAGTTACAAACTTAACACCCTAAATTTATCAGACCGTTTCCTTTTCATGAGTGTGAATTACTTTCGGTTGGTCTACCAAGTAAAAGTTCAGAGGAATATAGTGAAGTTTGTTAAAGTAAATTGAAAAAATGTGACGTAAAATTGGTATGAATACGTTTGCGAGATGCTGTATGTAGGTTCACCAGGTATACATTGAGGTTATATCTAACAAATGAGTAGAAACAATGTAGCAATTTTATTTTTAATAAGGTTACTTACTAAAATGATGTGAAATTTCAGATAAATGCAACAGGGAAGATCACTGCTGGAATGTGTTTGCTTAGTCTTTTCCAACGTCAGCCTCCTGATGAGAGACAGAAGTGAAAATTATACAGATTTATCAGCAAGATAACGGAGCGATAAAAGCAAAAACAATAATAATAATGTACCTGAGGTGTTTTTTCTCAGACAAATTCAGAGGCATTTCTTTGAGCATCCTCACTCGGTCAACCATCAACAAGTCCTGCAGGTTTTTGACCAATCGCTCCTGCTTGTTTTCTGCAACGCATCCAGCAGGGCCATTTTACAGGTCATGCTTTATTTCTGGCAAACGGTTTAATCAGTGGAGACATTTCTGCACCTCCTGAGTCTGTAGTGTCCATCTCCACGCCGTAGCCTCGTAAGCTGGGTCTGGAGGAGCGAGAGAAGTCTTTGATGGACGCCCTTTTCTGCGTGCGTTTCCGAAGCTCCCTGGTCCTATTGAAGTACTGAGAGATGATGGCTCCCCGGCTGCGGCCTGGAGGATGAAAATCGTGTTTCAACCAAAGTCATCTCACATTTGCAACAATATGAAAAAATAAAAAATAATTCTGGTCTGCCCTGAATTTCATTTAGCATTCCATCCTATGGAATGCTTATATAAGTAGAAAGGGAAGCAACAGGGTCAACCGAGAATGTCTGACTTCTCCCATGTGTTAAATTAAGCTTGTCTTGCTCCTCCGGAGGGACAGCGAGCCGTTTCCATGACAGTCGAGGGAAATCTCCCCCAGAACTCTGGGGCTATTCAAAGTCCATTTCCCACTGGTGCATGTCAGAAAGATGTCTCCAGGGAAACACCCAGAGCTCAAACCGCATAAAACATATCGACAGGTGCAACTCAAAACGTTAGATTATCGTTAAAACATTCATTTATCTTAGTAACTATATTCCATAAGTGAAACATTTCATAGATGAACTGCAGAGACTGACGTTATCAAACCTTTATGATGATTTTCAGCTTACAGATCATGAAAGAAACACATTTAGGATACTGTACATGGAAATATTAAGTGAGACCAATAATAATAATACATCAACGTGAGCTTGATCAAAAGTGAATGAGCTTTTATTCTGACAAACTAGTCTCATCGGTTTGAATATTTCAATGAGATGTTCTTGAACGTCCTGAGATGACTGAGCTCAGGTCAGTTTTCTTCAATTTTTCAATCCAGATAGTAAAATTGATCATTTTTACATCAAGATGCAAATCACTTCCCAGTTATTTACTCAGTTATTTTTGAACGGGCAAATAAAAAAATATATATATTTTTGATACAGACATGTCTTCCTGCTGTGCAGCTTAGACACTCATTAGCTGTCTGAAGAATCCTTGAATCAATATGGCACATAAGGTTGCTTTGACTTTGAATAACAATGTCCAAGATGATCAGAAATTAATAAAATGTAAATTTAATAAATTTATATTTCATAATCCAAGGTTAACTCTTTGAATTGAATTACTGAAACTGGGATATATCATCAATTACTTAGATGAGGCTGTAGAATAAACATAAAAATAAAAAAGTCGGAGGAACCAAACCTAATGATCACAAGATAAATTGTAACATGTGACACAATGTGATCATTTTGTTGGTTTTAGACGCAAACCAACATATCTATCGAACCATCTCTGAAAACATGCTGCACCAGCTGACCTTCCTCAGATAGGAAGGCAAACTGCTTCCTCTTCAAACTCAATTGCAACACATCCACTCTATTCTTAAACGTATAGCTTGTGGCACCAGCGATGCCAGCTTGAGGGCTCATAGTGAATTAAAGCAAATGAGTGAGAAGAAACTCTCATCACTGGCTGGGTTGGACGATACAAAGCACTTCTTAATGTATGCTTACAAACAATACACATTCAATGAAAAATCAGGTTTCGCCATACTGAGGCTGGGTGTGGTGGTGGCACACTAAAACACTTTGTTCTACATTTAAATGCTGCTGAGGAGACACAGTTTCAGAAAGGTCATTTACAATCAGGGATGTGAGAACAGTGTCTTCTCAGGTTGTTAGAGGAACTAAAAAAAAAACTCCCGTCGTTCCGAACTTATTTAACCAGTACTGACCGATGGTGCGGCTCGGCATGGAGGAGAGGATCTTCAGGGTGGCTGAAGACAAGCGATCCCTGAGGAGAGGGTCCATTTCCTCATTTCCCATCCTCTGGTCCCGATTCTTAGAGGGCGACAAATACGCCACCTTGTCTGCCAGAGTAGACACACGCATGCACACAATGAACGGACTGCTACCCAACGCTGAGAAAAGAAGACTTTTGATTTTAAAAGAGCAAATATATCAAATAATATTAGTCAGAATGAAGAAGTCTGTCAGGGTAATTGCACGAAAGAATGCTTTCATTATGTACAAAAATAACTTCTTTTTTTTTGGTGAAATATATTGAATGGATGTGTGGATGATTTTGACAGAAAGCAGATGGGTCTAAGACTCTTGCTACAAACATCATTCGTGCAGAAAACACAAAGGATATTCAGTGGTGGAGGACACATTTCTGCTCACCCACCATAAACAAGTCTCTGCAGAAAATTGTTTTGCTTCAAGACTGTGAAACAATAAGAATCTTAGACTTGAATGAACTGAAAACCTAATGGTGCGTTCACACCAAACGCGTTTTGAGCATCAGGTGCGTCTGGTTTACGTTCAAAGTCTATGTGGAGCGTCGGACGTGTCCAAACTGTTCAAATCGCGCCAGGTTTGACGCTCGAAACGCGCCGTGACGGCCCTCGACGCGCCTTCACGTCGACTTTGAATGTAAACTACATGGGCCTGAAGCTCAAAACATATTTGGTGTGAACGCCCCCTAAAGCTGAAGGTTATGGCCTCTATTATTCTTCCAGGTTGGACACCGTTTTATGCTCTGATGCACAAGTTTGGTGTTTTAAGCAAAATGCCATTCCTCTGAAGCAACTTCAGTTGTTTTCTCAGCTCTCTTGTCTTCATTTTTGGTCAGGTTTATGCATATCTGTAAATTCACAAGCAGGACTGCAATTTCAAAGCAAAAGGAATAATTGCATTTCCTTTAATTTCCTTCTCATTTTGCATGAATAAACTCTAATGGAGTACCTCGGCCCTCATCTTTTGGATTCCCCTGCCTACGCTGCAGCTCGATGCCATGAGGCAGTCCCTCCTTCTGACTCTCTTCTGCAATCAGCTGGTTGAACGAATTATGAACCAGTTCCTCGTCTGCTGGGCGTCTACCAGAGGAACACATGGATTAAAAGTGAAATACAGTGAGTTAAGCACAGGCACAGATGTTTCAGAACACATTGCTGGGTCCTTTGAAAACAGGAAGAAAGTGAAAATACTGCAAATCAAATACAACGAGTCAGGAAGCCCCTGGGTGGAAAATACAACAATTACAGTATTGAGTGTTTATGTGGTCCTCTTTCTTGATGTACTGTAAACAGGTCCATCTGTTGTTCCATTTGTTAATAAAAGTCCATTTCCATTGAAGTCTATTGTTTTTTTTTCTCTATACAGAGACCACAAGAAGGAAACGCATTCAAGCATAACTTTGTGAAAACTGCATTTCTTCCAGGACCGGAAAATGAACTAGATGTTAAAAACAGATCACCAGGAAAGAGTCCAATGTGTCCATGCTTTACTTTTCTTTCTCCCAGGTGTTTTTGTTGAGACACACTCCATCAGCAGACGGCGTGAATGAACAAGACCCAACATGAGAAAAGGAAAAAAAAAAAAAAAAAAAGACACTCAATGGCTAAATGAATCAAAAGAACAATGATTAGGCTTACTGCAGTCCAGCTTCCACGCGGGGGTGACTCGGGTCAAAGTTAACATTGTGAGCCATTCTTCTTCTCTCACCCCCGGGATCTCAAGAGTGGTCACGCCCTCACTTGATCGGACCCGCACTCCACTCCCAGCATGGCGTTCAGTTTTTTTCTAACCTGTAGGAAGAGGAAAAATGTTAAGAGGACGACGTGTGCTTGAAGTGCGCTGGAGCGAGGGGGGGGGGGGAAAATGCCAACAGTCTTCTTTCCACTCCAGCGCGTCGGTCGTGTCTCAGCTTGTCCTCAACTGGTTTTACCAACACAAAAACAAACAGAAAAGACCGACTTCACGTCAACCACCTTTGGTGTCTCCACATCTTTGTGGAACAGAAGTAACAAAAGTAAATGTGTGAACACTTAAAGGAAGTAGATATTGGTTTAAAACTGTAAATATCTTAATTTTTTTGTCCCTGCTGCTCATCATCAGAGTCTTCTGTGATAAGAATGATGTTAATAATGACTCATGTTTCTGTCTTGTCATGACCGACTACGTCACTTTGTCCAGACTGATAATAGATCTATTGTGGCTGACAACGGCAGTCACCACCACAGAAGTGAATATTTATGAGCGAACGATGACGGCCGACTGGAAAGAGTTTCTTTTGTGGGACATTTGGACAGAATAAGTCGCTCTGCTATAAATCTGGCTTTGCTTAGGTGTTACAGCTCCATTAAAGGTTTCATCAAACATCCAGACAGAATATGCCCTGTTGCTTAAATCCAACGCAGATGTGAACTTAAGCATTAGTGAGGAATTTAAGATTCAAGAAAACTGAGGCCAGACGTGAATTAACGATCAATAAAATCTCCTTACAAGAACCATTATCAAAAGATGCTTTAAAGAAGGAGAAAAAAAAAGTGTTTGTACAGACAACAGGCCTAAATAACATTACAATAACTTTTTGGTCTTTACAAAGACTGTGGATGGCAGTTAGTAAGTTGGACAGGATTTTATTTTGGGGAGCTGGAGTAAAGGGGGGGATAGTGCAAATTTATTTCTAAATAAATAAATACAAATAAAAACAAGATGTGATTTTCCTCCCACTTCACAATCTGATGCTTTGTGTTAGTCTACAATCAGGCTCCGGAGAGGAGCTGCGTCTCAACGACGCTGGAAAAAAGCTGGAAAATATACTATTTTAATTTAAAAAGAAAAATTTGAAGAGAATGAATGTGAATGACTTCATATTGGAAGAGTCAGTTTAGTTTAGGTGGTGAATTATGATAATAAACTAATTCAGTTTTATTTTGTGTAAACTGCGGAACTTAAGACCAGTTATTGTTGAAGGTATTATCCGACATGGAGCTGACTAATCCAAGTTAACAGGCTGTTTAACAGACAAACAGCCTGTTAAAGTGTCCAATCGCAGGTTGCTATATATAAAAAGTTTGAAAATGTCCTTCTGAAGCTTCTTTTTCTTCCGTGTAAAGACCAATCACAACAAGCTACAGCCAACAGATTTTCCCTGTTACTCTCTCTCTCTCTCTCACAATAAGGCTTTTCCCATTACCAGACTTTCCTAGGATCATGTTGCACTTTTTTTTTTTTTTTTTCCTATTCCGAGTTTTTTCTGTGCAACTCGGTCCTCTTGAGACCCTGCAGTTAGGGGCGAATACTGAGTGGAAGACAGTGCATGAGCAATGAGTCAAAGTTGAGCTCTTCTTCTGCCAAATTAAATACACTTAAAACAAAGAGAGGAGTGGTCGACTACAAAACAGCTTAGAGTTTAGGGTGGATTCAGACAAAGATGATGGGAAAAAAAATAAAATAAAAAATTCTGGGAAGTTCCAAAACATCCATTTGAGTGGATTAATGTAGACTAAAGATCAATCCCTCAGATCATAAATATGTTTATTGTCCTGAACAGAAACCAAAAGGAATTTAGTCAGCAGCATGGGGTTAAAGAGAAGGAAGGAGTTAGAAGTCGTCTGTCCTGTAAACTCTGACCGCTTTAGACAAAGTTGAGAGTCAATCAGTTCCCAGAGTTCTTCGAAAAACTACAAACAGATCCAGCTGTGCAAGCAAATGTCTTACACAGTTGATTTCACTCGGGTTTGAATCTGTTCACCATTCTTCTGGACATCACAGCTGATGACACGGTGTAAAAAAAAAAAATGACAATGAGGTCACTGGAAGATCTTAAAGGGGCTCAAGTAGATGACTCTGGAGAAGGCAATCTAAAGCAAGGAGGGAAGAGCGGACAAAACGACAGGACTAACGCGCAGCCTCTAAACTCCAAGACTTCAATTTAAAAAATCACAACTTTTCTCGACTGATGTTTATAGAATCATTACCTAAAAGTTGAGAAATTAGTTTTGACAGGAAATTGCTCTTAGGATATCATAGCCTGTATCCTAATGGGGCATTTCTACCAAAGTGGCTTTTTCCCCCACGTTTTGTGGATAATCACAGTGCAAGGAGACGGTTTAATTACACAATACATATTATTTATCTCAGTATGTTCACAAAGAGTTACTGAGATTTATTCTTAAGTGTTATTTTTAGCAGTAAGTTGTGCTTTTGAATGCTTCACCGCCACAGTCAAAGGATCTGCAGCACTGTTGGAAGAACAGGAGCTAGAAGCACAAAATCCCCTGGAGGCATCAAAAGACAAGACGTTGTTAAAGAACCGAGTCGGAAATTATGTTTGTGAATTTCAGCAAATATTTGTGAGCTCAGCTCTCTGCGCAGCACAGTGATCCACTTATGTCACAACATGAAGATGAGAAAGAGTGAGCTTGTTGTTCTGCTTATGCTAATGTCTCCAGCTCAGCACTGGAACCGGTTTAACAAAAGAGGAGACGGATATCGGCATCACCGGCAGTAACCTGATCAGTGCATCGCTGCCATTTATTAAAAGCCTCAATATTTAAAGACTTAGCGGTTTCCTTGAGATCTTGAATCTGAACATTTTACATAATAGATTGAAAACTGAGCAACATAAAAGACCCAGGAGCGTCAGGATTAAAAACACAGCTCAAGAGTGGATATGACACAGATTAGAGGTATTTTAATGATCTTCTTTCTCAACATCCTTTCATGCTGCAACATCTGAAGTCAAGTACACAAAAGCTCAAAAGGGGATTATCCCCATTAAAATACCACAAAAACCAGTTTTAAAAAAAAAAAAAACAGTATTCTCCAGCCCCCTAACCCAAGCATCTGTTGACAATTAACCAAAAAACAACAATGCAGGAATCCAGTTAGAGTTTAACTCCACGCTAAACTCTGTTCCAGACCCATAATTGCCCTCACTCGGGGCAGGGGACTCTAAATTATAGGTTTTGCCGTTGAATCTCTCAAGAGATCCTGACCTGAACGCAACAAACGGTTCCTGTTGTGAACCGAGACAGAAGAAGAACTCTGACCCGAGGGCAGAACAGGAACAACTGTTCAACCCAAGAGTGTGAATCTGAAAACTCGGCCCCGAGCTCCGGACACCGACACGGAACAGCCTCCGCCATCCTCACCCCGTTCAGCACCGACTCTCCTCTGACTGCTGCCCGTTGAAGAGTTGCCCACTCGGCGAAACGAAGTGACTAAACGAACAGCGGCGGACAACGAGACGACTCGTTTCAGACTTCTCGTTAACCTGACACGGCTTCACACAACATTTTAAGCAGCATTTTAAGCGACAAGGAGCAAAGAGGTGGTCAAATCAAGCGCGTAATTGCCAGTTTAACCGAGCCCGGTGTTTTAACTTACCCACCAGCTAACTTGACGACCAGCTCAACGGCCCGTCAGTCAAAACTGCAGCGCTGTGCCAGCGGCGGGGCGGAACCATTATCCAACTGACTTTTAATAAGATTAAAACAAACCAACGCGGGGTTGATACTGGGTCAAAACCAACGTCTACGTGTTTACATGTCCAATGTAGGCTTCGTGGAGTTTGGAGTCGTGTTTTTATGTCGATATCTTATTTTTTTTTAGGCTGCCGGCGCGGATGGAAAGGTGACCCCCGCGGAGCCGGCGCGGATGGTTCGGTCCAGCCTCTTCGGACTCAGCGGGTTGATACTCTCACAATAAGTTTAGTTTTTCGAGCGTGGAGAAGCAGCGGCGACCTGCAAACAATAAGCCTTTCGATGTGAAATGGTTCCGGGCGGAGTTGTGTGGGACTTCTGGGCAGAACTATATTTTGTGTTTCGTCTTCCTGTTGTGAACATCCCCACCCTGAACAGGGTCCAGTGAACACACTCACACAAAGATTTGCGCCTTTGGCATCAGGTCGAACCCTGCCACATCAACCCAATCATTAAAAAAAACAAACTTATTTTAAATCAGATTTTTAAAGTTAAATTAGACCATAAAGCGTGACTCAACAAACCTGCTGCGCTTAAACAGCACATAGTGGGTTTTTTTGTGTGTGTGTGTGTGGAAGTGACCCACTTTTAGCACCCTAATTGATGTTGTTGAGACCTTAACTGTGGTATTTCCAAACCAGGCAATGATTGTTTCACATTGGAGACAGGTGTCATCGGGTCAAAAGGACCCAAACGACACTCCTAACCCATCAGTCCCTGATGTCTGTGCTCGAAAAATGTTTACACACACAGAAAGAAGAGCACAATTATGTGTGCAAAATGGATCAATTATTTTAATTAGGATCTGAAAAGTATGGGATAAATATGTGTTCAGAACTTCGCATTGTACCTCACCTGGCTCAATGATTGGGGATTCAGATTCATTTGAACAACTTTGAATTAGTATGGATCAAATTTATAGATTTATTTTTGTTTTTGTTTTGTTCTTTTTTAAGAAGAGGTTGCTTTTTGTATGTAAAAAAAGTACTTGACCAGCATATCTTTTCCACATACAAATGAGAGGTTTCCTGTCTTCTGTTTTGCTTCCATGTGTAAAGATATGCAAACACTTTCTTTGCCAACTCTCCACTTCCACTCCGAGTATCCTTTGAACAAAAGCTCAACTACTTCTCCCCTCTCTGTTTCCATTCCTTGTCTCGAAGCTAAACTCTAGCATCCCTTTGTTTCTGGCCAAGCAGAGTGCGTCTTTGACAGTTTCACCAGAATGGAAACCAATCATGTGGAAACAGCAGCTAAGAAATGACGTTGATACCCCTTTAAGAATGTATTGACTGGAAACCTCAAATGTCTTTGTGGTCTCCAGAGAGTGGGTGTAAAAAGCCTTCGTGTTTCCTAATCTCCTTCTTCCTCATCACTCAATGGCTGTAAACGGCAGCCTCCCTGAGAGGATGCAGTGATGTTGAGGTTCGGCCTAAAAGGCCTGTGATCTACTTTTCTAATTAGCCAGAGTGGAAAGTACTCACTGCGACAAGACAGAGCTGGAACTCATGCTAAAAAAATCAGCTGAAGATAATTGCTACTATCTTTTGGTTCAATTTAAACAACACATCACAGTCAGTCATGAGTCAATATGTTATCATACATCAAAGTTTCATCTCATTACTTCCCTAAATCTCTTTGTGCCATTTTTACCAGTCCACTGTGTGTGCATGTGCATGTGTGTGTGTGTGTGTGTGTGTTTGTGCATTTGTTCTTGTCAAGTGAACTCAACAGTCTGCATCCTGTCACATGACTTCCTGAGATCTGTCAAACTTCAGCCTGAGTTTGGACCAACTTTACACCTGCTCCACCTTGAGAAAAGGAAGCAGAACTAGCAGCGTGAGACGGAGCCGGCCAGCTGTTCAGAAGCACTTCTGCATGGCGTCCGCCGCGAGGCGTGAAGCAGGGTATTTTGACGCAGGACTCGGAAGTGACTTTTCACTTTTCTGAAACTTTGAGTTGCAGCTCAAGCAGAGAAGCCGACGGTATGTGTTGCTCATGAAGACGGACAACTTAGTTTGCAATTAAAGAGGAAGTGCGGGGGGGGAAAAAAATGGAGGCCCAGAAAACGGTGAACTTCATGAGACTCTTGTCAGGTAATAAAAACATACATTCTTCAACTTGGGGTGTGTGACAAAGTGAGATGAGAGAGATCGTACTCTCTGAAAATGTGCGTAAGGCGATCAGAATTATTTCCTCACAGGAGGCCTGTGAGCTGCACTGTTCCATGAAACAAAAGTTGGTTTGCTTGGTTCTCTGTTGAGCTGGTTAGTCTGTATTTAGTTATTTTCAAAACTAGACTTTTAAGTCACACCCTGAAGTCACCGTTTCTCCTTTCGATCAGAATGTGGCTGAAGATGATGGAGATGTGCTGGACTTTGACTCGGCCCCTTTCTTTTTACTTGTTCAGATGTAGATTTGCTGCTGAGCCTCTGATTATTGCTCCATTTAACCCGGATTCAGCTATTTATTTGCTTACACTTATCAAATCAGGAAATGACACCAAAGCTTGTCAATTTTCAAAGGGTTCAAGACTAATTTAATTTTGACAGGACTCTACATTGTTAAATTGCTTTAACCTGTCCCAGAAGACAACATTTTGCTAAATGGTGACCGATTTTTTATAAATTTCCCTAAATCATGCGGATATGGATTTCCGTTTTGCATAAATTCAACATACATTGTACTGATTTACCTTTCGCTGTCCTACCAGATGAAAGCGTCGAGTCCACCCTGTCGTCAGACTCATGTGAGTACTACCAGACAGAGATATTTGACCTGCTGCCCAGTGTCCAGGCTCTCCGGTCCCAGCAGGACAGCTATGACACGCTGAAAACCAGCGAGGTCTACCAGGGTGGCCCGCGACCCGAGGAGGCCTTCGGCACTGAGAACCAGCCAAGAGGACCCAGAGACAAGCTGTCTCTGCAGCCACTGCGAAACCTGCCCCTGTGCATGGAGGCGAAGAGGAGCGCAAGGTGGGAACATTTTGTGAACATATATGTTTTTATTCTGAACCTGTTTAAAAACCTATAGAACTGTAAAGCCATGTTTTCTAAAAGTGGATCTTCTGCAGTAAATGTAAAGTAAATTTGGGGATCACAACTTGCATTTGATTCAAATATTATTTGGTGCTAAAAAAAAAAAAGTTCTTCAAAGTAGAACAAAGTTACTGTTTTATTGCAAAATATAGATCTTTTGTTTTTAGTTCAACTATTTTCTAAACAAACTTTGGTGAGAATCTTGAAGCTGAAGTTCTGGACGTATTCATGCTGTTGAGTGGATTTCAGGCAGCAACACTTCAGGACGTCCAGGATTTTGTAACTGTGGTCAGAACATGAAGTGATTCAGTGATTTACCAAAAATACTTTCCATGTGTGACAGATCTGGATTGCAGGGATTGTGTTTGATGAAATAAGTGGGGCCTTCACTTTAATACAAATTAACTGAATGCTGACGTTCCCTAAATAAAAGACACATCAGACTCATGCGAGTACTGATGTACTTTCCTGTTTTAGATCCTGTTTTACCAAGATGCTAACTGTTTCAGAGCGTCGCTTCAACATTCTTCAAATTCCGCTGTTTGCAGACATTTATAATCATATTTAATATAACTATAAACTGCTTGAGCTTCCTGGAAAGGTCAGGCTCAGCTTAAAGGTCAAGGTGAGACGTTCTGTCATCCAGGAGGAGCTCAGAGTTCATTTAATTTACTTAAACTGAAAAGTTTTAATCTCAGTGAGATTCAGTTTAATGTTACACACATTTCAAGTTTAACTTTGTGCCCTTGAACATTCGGATGTATGGCATGTTAAGCATGTAAAAATATACATTTGTTGTCAATTAGGGAAAGGAGGAAAATGCAGATCAGCAATATTGGTTTCTGGGAGTCATGGAGGCAGAGCCAGAGCATCAACAGGAAGAGGGTCTGGGCTCACATGAGGGAGGCGGGAGCCAGTTTGTTGCCTTGGAAACACACACTCCACATAATTCAAGGTAACGCTGAACAGAGACTTTGAAGACCTGCGTTTCTTTTACGCACCTTTTTGATCCTGTTGTTTTTTTTGGGTTTTTTTCGTTGATTTTCAGGGAGGTTTGGCATCGGAGTGAAGTCCTACTTTGTGTTCCTCAGATATCTGATCTACTTGAACCTGCTGCACTGCGCTCTGATCGGGGGCTTCATCCTGGGGCCCACAGGGTTTTATGCCACAAACAGCAGAGGTATAGTAATATTTAACCCACCTCTGGAATAAAGTATAAAGCAGAAATGCAGTTGAGACATATGTGAAGTTAAATCTCGGTTATTTCACAGAATGGCTGCGATTTGGCGGCAACGACTCTGTGTTAGACTTCCTCCTGGGATCGGTAGGAGTTATTATTCTGTGCATGGATGCTAATTCATGAAGAAAAGCCACGTAAACATATTTTAATTTGAAACAAAAGATACCTGCTATATGCCGCACACGAGCACATCTTCTGCTTCTGTTAAACCAGGGATTTCTGGCTCGTTCGCCTGTTTTCTTTGGCTTTTACACCAGAGGCTCTCTGGATCTCGACTGCCTGAACACACCCCTGCTTTACCTGGCTGGGATCCTCAGCATCATCCTCCTTAGTCTCATCATGGTGGTCCGCAGGTTAGTAAACCACAGCAATGCTGCAGGAACATCAGTCATGTTCCGTTTATGCGGGATCTCAAAAATGTGCCTGTTCAAATGCCAGACTTTGCAAATGGAACCCCAAAGGTTCATTTTAAAACTCTTGCCTCTTTTAGCTGGACTGTAAAATGCACCTGACAAGCAAATGTTGGCAGGACAAAATCTATGCGACTTGATCAAAACAGTCTCTTTGTCTAGAGGTGTCTGTCACAGGGAAGATGCTCATTTTTTTTAACCTACATTATGTTGCTTTCGCTCCACAGAGAGGCTAGTCAACAATGACTTCAGAAAGTAAAAAAAGGAGAATTAGCCCATGAGGCTGAGAAGAAGCGTACAGCGGATGGTTGTGTTTTGCTTGTGAGATCAGTTTCCTCTATTTTCCATTTTTCTGCACCAAACAGTGGAGGTGAAGACAGATGTCTTTTCTTCCAAAGAAAACACTCAAACCTTGACAAGAAAACATTCTGAGAAACAGAAACCTGTTTCAGAATATGCTCCAGTCTCAGAACCAAAGCAACGCGCTTCTGTAACAGAACTCGCAGTAAAGCACGGTGGTGGGAGCATCATGCTTTGGGATTACTTTTCTTCAGATAGAACGGCCATTTTTGGGGGGGGGCTGGGTGGAGAAATGTGTGAGCAGCTTTGGTTCAAAACTTTCAGTTCCTAAAAAGCCACAAATGAAGAGAGGTTTTACCTTTCTGCACAACACTGAGTTCAATCACACAACCAAACCAGCAGAAATGTGTTTTACCGGAGGAAATTGGTAAATATGACGGAAAACTTGGGACCAGAGCTTTGCTCTCAGCTTCACAGATCTAGAAAACCTTTGCTATAGAGTGGACAAATATTGTCAAATCAAGTTACAGTTCACTTCTGCAGGATTATGTCAAATAGAAGGTGGAAAAATGATGCGTAACATTCACATTTTTCTACATCACACAAACCTTCAGACATTTAGTCCTTGGTGTGTATGTTTTTTCTCCTCTCGCAGAACAACCTTTGGCTACAAGCACATCTGGATGCTCGAGAAGCGAACCAGCATGAACGTGACCTTTAAGGTCTTTTGTGGCTGGGACTACAGCATCCATCATCCAGATTCTGCAAAGCTCAAGCACAGCTTCATCAGGAATGACCTCCAGGTGAGAGAGGAGACACACCTGCAGATGACAGCCTCCTGATGCTAGAAAACAAAATGGAGGCAACACACAGTGTGCATCAAACAGTTCAATCTTCACAGCAACAGTTTTGAAACTCTGCTGTGAGCCGAATGTCAGAAAGCTCAGACCCATCTGTCCAGAATGCAACCATTTCAATACTCCTGATGGGAATCTTTTCACAGAGGCGTGTTAAGTTTTGCAGATCCAAAATACATAGAAAACTAAGAAATCAGGAGTTGGATTGTAAAAAAACAAAAACAACAAAAAAACAAAACGATGCCTATCAATGTGCCAAAAAAAAAAAAGGTACAGCTCCACCCTTCTATATGCAACTGTCCAAACATACTTCAGACCATTGATTATTTAGTGTGGTCAAAATAGTTTTGTTTTTTTCCTGTTATTTTGAAGTTTAGGTCCCTCTTTCATCCTCAGTCAAATTAACTCTAACTTGTATTTATTTCTATTGACATTTTTGTTCTGTTGTGTTGTTTTCTTTATATATGACTTGGCCAAATGTATCACTTGGGAGACCTTTGAACCACTTAAAGCTGCAATATGTAACTTTAAAAAAAAGAATCTCCTCATACGTCCTGACAGCAGGACAAGAGACAGATAATCTGTAGAAACATATAGCTTCTCCCAGTGCTACTATCTCCATTTGTCAGGAACAACAGGAGGAGGGTCTTGTGTATCCTCTGCTTAATGTGCTAATGGCGACATTATGCACAGCAGAGAGAAAGGACAGAGGGTGTGAGCGGTGCATACACAGGCATGATTGACAGCTCCAAGACCCTCCTCCTGGTTCTGACTGGTTGTTTCAGAGAGATGGCAGTAGTAGCACTGGGAGGAGGTGGAAGATTCATACTGTCGGGCCATAATGATATGTAAAAAACATTTTTTTTTTTTTTTTAATTCCTGCAGCTTTAAAGTATTTAATACCTTATTTTAAAAAAATTAAAAACTGCAAGAGGCAATTTTATCATCTGAATTTGTACCTTAGGCCTCACTAGGAAAGTATTTCCTCCCCTTGTTTCCAAAAAAAATTAAAATAACATGTGGCAACATTTAGGTGTGATCTTTGATACTATATTAAAATCACATCACAGGAAGTTACTCTTGTGCATCTTGGTGACCTACAGCAAATATTGATGCAGGCATTTGTGCTGCAAACATGTTTGGCAGCTCTTCCTGGAGGAGATGAACTTTAACATGAGAAAGGCTCAAAGGACTCTGGGACAAAAGCTGCTCCTCTACCTGCTGAGGTTCATCCTCAACCTGCTTGTTGTCTTTCTGCTCGGCGGCGCTTTCACCCTCATCTACTTCTCCACAAACATCTCCCTCAAAGAGGCAAGGATTTCAGCCCAAAGTTTTCTATTTCTGCAGCAAATACACGGATAAATGTTGTTTGAAAGAAAATCGCTGACGTCTGTCTGTTTTTTATAGTGGAACCAAGTTTGGATTCTCAGGCTGATCCTTCAGTATCTCTCTCCCATCACCATCACCTTTGTGGACCTCGTCCTCCCTCAGATGTTCCGCAAGATCTCGTCTTTCGAGGACTACTCTCTGACCGTTCAAGTAAATGCAACGCTTGTGAGGTGAGAGGCAGAAGGAGGCAAACGCCTTGTAAAAGTTACACAGGCGAGGCCTCAAGAGTTCACCGTGTCTTTCATTCAGGAGTATCTTCTTGAAGCTGGCGTCCCTGGGGATCTACTTATTTTTCCTCTTCAAAACATCAACATCAGTAGAAAATGTAAGTGAAAGTGGAAGGAGTGGGTAAAGTTTTACCTTCATAAAACCAAACCGATCCGAGTTAGTCTGTTAAATTTGGCAATGATTTAAAGATTTAGATTTGATGGGCATAGATTATGAGCACGGACTCCGGTTTTCGAAGTCAATTCTTCACTTAAATTACTGGCACTTTTTTTTTTTTTCCAAAAAACAAAAAACAAAACAATTCTCCTTTTGACTTGATTTTTTTTTTGTGTGTGTGTGTTTCTTTGCAGCGTCTGTGCAGGGAAAACCACATTGGCATTCAGATGTACAAACTGTGCATCTTCAACTTCCTCACCACTTTCTGCAACACTTTTTTGGTGAACTACCCCAGGAAGTGGGTTTGCTTGCGATCAATCGGTTTCTTTCACAGTCATCGCGGCGATTTCAACAGAAAGCCCACGCATGCTCGATGTTTTACCGAGCTGATGAATGCGCTTGTGTTTGCCAGGTTTTTGCAGAAGAAGCACCCAACATGCCTGCTGGTCCGGCTGTGCGGGAGGCAGCGGTTCCTGATCCCGTTCAAAGTTCTGGATCTGGTCTACGTCCAAACTGTGTTGTGGGTGGGAGTCTACTACTGCCCCCTGCTGCCAATGATCGGAACAGTCAGCCTGTTGGTGACGTTCTACATCCAAAAGGTAGCAGATGGAAACAAGAGATTCGTGTGATCAATTAAATTGATCAGGCATAACATTATGACCAGGGTGAGCTCCCTGATTGGTTTGTGGCTCTGCAGCCCTGCGTTCAACAAACTCAGGTGCATTTTCTGTCTCACGAACAGCACAGACCTCTTCACCATTTTAATCTGCAGGCGTTGTTGCTGCTCAGCACATCCCACCCACTAGCAGGGTTCTGTCATGAATAGATAATCACTTCAAAGTTTTTCATTTCACCTGCCGGTGGTCGTAATGTTATGCCTGGCTAATGCATCCCACTTGTGTTGTTAATATTCCTAATGTGACTTTTTAAAAATTACAGTGTGTCTGGTGAAAAATAAACTTCTTTAGTTTCATAAATAAAAAGCCACTCAGACAGGAGTCCATGTGTTCACACCTGCTGCTGTTCTTGTTTCCATCTGGATGCCAGTATTAAAGATTATTCAGAAATGTTTATCCTAATGATGGAGATGACCCTTTACCTTTTTCCCTTTTCCTTATCATTCGGCACTAAAAACAAATCTATATTTTACTTTTTGTAATCAAGTTCAACTTATTGATCCGTAGCCTTAAAGCACTGGCAGCGGTGAAGTGGGAATAAAACTCCTGTCTCTGCGTGTTTCCGTGTGTTTCTTCAGTTTAATGTCCTGCAGTGTTGTGAGGCGAAGCACCGGATGTTTCGAGCCTCCAACTCTTCGGTTTTGTTCCACTTCATGCTGCTGCTGGGTCTCCTCATGGCTGCAGCCGCACCGATCATTGACTTCCACCTGGTCGAGGCAACGAACACGTACGCCTTGTTCCATTGCTCTTTCTCTCATTATTTACAATACGACGCTGCGTGTTTCAGGAGCAGCTTTCTGTCTGAAAATGTTCAAATTGTGTGTGTTTCTTTTTACTTATCAACCTTTTTTTTTTTTTTGATACAGATTTTTTTTTCTCTCTGTCTCCTGCTGCAGGATCTCCTGTGGGCCACTTAAAAATGAAACTGTGCTCACCGTGACGCACGCCTGCGTGACAAGTCTTCCCAACTCGGTCCAGAACGTTCTCAAGTACTTGTCCTCACAAGCCTTCGCCCTGCCTCTCCTGCTGGCTGAGATGTAAGTTAAATTAGGAATCACCTTTCATCACAGTGAAGAATGCAGCTTTTCCTGTTTGAAGAACAAGTTGCTGCCCACAGGAGGCACCAGAACACATCTTCACATTTTATCATGTCACAAACTTCATGAAGTAATTCAGTGGAAGAGACTTCAGAAGTACTGATTCAAAATGGATGAATAACTGTAAAAGCTTCCAGATTCTTATTTGCACAACAATTTCCAAAACTACGCTTCCCCTTTCTTCTACTTTATGTACGACGGTCCACTTTGTGTTGCTACGTCTCATAAAATCCCAATAAAATCAGTTGAAGTCTATTTGAATGCTTTTGCAAGCTGCCAACCATGTTGTGTGGTTGTTGTCCATCAACTTTGCATTAATCTGACTGGAGATTAGATATGATGCGGAAATAAAAACGTAACGTTTTGTGTCCCCAGCATCATCCTGACGTCGTACGTGTCACGAGGACGCGCCAACCAGAAGGCAATCGAAAGGCTCAAAGACATGCTGATTATGGTAATGTTTGTGTGATTCTTATAGCGTGCCGATACGAAATTCACAGGGTTTCTGCCGAGTCTTAAAAAGCGGCTAACGTTTCACATTTCGTTTTAATCCTGTTCAGTGTCAGGATCAGCATGACGCAAAGAAAACTGAGTAACTGTGGGGAGCATTCGGTTAATTCTTGTGAAAGAAGGAAACATTCGTTTTAACTTTTTATCTGCGCTTTATGAGCTTCTGTCCTGTTTGCGTTAACATTCTTGCTGTCGTCCTCCCACAGTGCAGCTCAGATAAACGGTTCCTGGTGAAGCAGCATGCCACGTTACTGAGAGGTCCGAAGAACCCCAACAGAGCCCGTCCTGCTGCTGTGGAGCAAGAAAACCCCGTCCATGACGCTCCCTGAGGCTCCCGGCTTATTCTCATCTGGAACTGATGGAAATCAAGAAGCCATATGTTGAATTATTCACAAAGCAGCAGAGTGACCTATTGAAACCTGTGACCCAATTCTGCAAAAAGACATTTTCAGATTATTCTTGCAAGCTTTTTCTACACCTGAGTTGAAGCTAATAACAGTGTACAGTGTTCACATTAATGACAGGCCCATTAACCTCTGCAAATGAAAAATGGAGCTCCGTAGTCTTCCTAAATGTTAATTTAATATTACTCAAGAGGCTGTAAATGTTTTTATTTGTGTGTTTATTAAACCTTTTTGCACTAATTGCATGTTTTTCAGGCTCTTTATATGACATCATAGCAAAACATCCCCTCTGTTACGTTATCTTCACACAACATATGTGTCCTAGCACCATGCCTTGACTCACTCCTACACATGCACATGCAATCAGACATCCATGCAGAAAGGACCATGCCAAAGACACATTCATAGTCTTGTTATGAAGAACCATCTCATTTTTTATTTACTGCCAATTCTGGGTGAGTAATTTGGGACTTAATAAGATCTGAATGGTTCCTTCTGTCTTGTGTTGTTGATTTGTTTCTTGTTTTTTTTTTTTGTTTTAGCTCTAGCAAGTTTGCCCGTCAGGATAGGTAAGTGCGATCGTTCAGATATGGAGCAGCGTTTACTCTCAGCCGGTGAAAGCTCTTCAAATACTTTGGTGCACTTTATGAACAGTGTGGCAAAAATTGAGAAACAAAGTTTCAGGAGGAGACAGCATTTTAATGCGTCTATGTTGAACTGGAAAAACGGCTAAAACTGGTGTTTTAAAGGGATTTATGAGAAAATATTCAAAATGTGAAATTTGGATTACCGATTTTCTGACGTCTTGTGTTCACTGTGGCTTGCTGATTATCAACAAAACACAAAATCTCATTATAGGTGTTAGACAGAAAACACGGGGTGAGTAACCGGTAGCAACCTTTAACGGTGTGTGCTGCAAGGTTTGACAAAATCCAACCAACTCACCAGCTACAATTTGATATAATGGACGCTTCAATGCTTAATCTGGGCTATGGAGGATTAAGGTTTAGTTGCCAATCCATTACTAGCATATAATAAAGTGCCAGGTGAGCTTAACTCAATAAAGGGATCAAGTGAAAACAAGAAGGGAAATTGTTGTACATTCATCACTGCACAGAGAGATGAGAACCGACGTTAAAATATGAAACCAAAGTCAAAACGCACAAAAGATCAAAGGTCGAATGCACAATTTCAAGATAAATCCTAAAACATTAAGACTTAATCTGTAATGCCATGACATCTGTAATCAACTCTCTCAGATTGACAGCATATCATATTTTGATACATCATCATAAATGCAGCTTTTCTTGGGGGGTAACCACCACTAACCCAAGAACAACCATCTTTCTCTTACTGCAGTGAGTCTGCTAATTTCAACTTGACCCTTCTGGTAGTTTGTCATATAGATTTATGAGGATATATATACACATTAGCTCTGCTCCATTCTTTATGATAAGTTTGACTTGAACCTGCAGGTGAGCCAGGTTCTCTCCGCCTGGCGCTGTCTGGCCCGGACAGAGCCTACCTCAACACCAGGGTGGTCTTCCGCTGTTCTGCCCCCGGCTTGTCCTCTCGGGTCGCCTACATGCTGATGAGGGATCGCCATTTCCCGGTCGCCACAGAAGTCAGCCACAAACCTGCAGCGTTCTCCCTGAAAGTGAAAGCAGCATCAGGCGGCTCATATCAGTGCCTGGCGTCTGCTGGAGGGAAAACGGGACTCAGCAACAGGATCAAACTGACTGTAGTCAGTAAGTTTTGGACTGGTCTGGGTTCTGCTGATCATTCCCAAGCTTCACGCTCCGTCTAACGCTCGTTACCTTATTCATGTCCAGCTCCGCCATCAAACACAAGAGTGACCTCTGAGCCCTTTCCGCCGGTTGCCTACGAGGGGTCAAGAATTGCCATGAGCTGCGACGCTGAGCGAGGTTCCGACCTCAAGTACACCTGGCACTTTAACAGGAAGGAAGTGACCTCATCGACCGCTGGATTCCTAATCGCTGAGAACAAACTTGTGATGGAGGAGGTGACTGTGGACCAGGAGGGAAGCTACAGCTGCGTTGCTTGGTCTGTGGTGCAAGACATCAGCAGGTATTCAACCAGCGCAGAGGTCAAAGTGACGGTCAAAGGTAAATGCCAACAAAACGGTATTTCATGCATGTTGCATGTCTTCGTGTAAAGGGTTTTGTCATGACGCATGGCGGTGAACCTAAATGCAGTTGTGGCCGAGCCAGAGAGTCGGTTTCATGTTTAATGGAAACTGATAACAAAAACTTACAACACAGGGAGCCAGAGCAGAACAAAAACACAGGAACTCGGGACAAAGCTGCCAGGATGTGAAGGGAAAGTGACCGGAGGAAACGGCAAGGAATGACTGAGAATGATGTGTTAAAATACTGAGGAGCTCGATTACAAAACAAGGAGCAGCGGCTGATTAGAAACAGGTTTCAGGTGTGAGGGGAGAGAGGGAGGCTAACCTAGGAGCTGGTAAAAAACAACAACTAGACACTAGGAATAAATAAACAGGATTAAACTAGAATCACTAAGAAGGACTAAAGTGAACCAGAAACGAGGCTGAGCTAATGAAAATATGAGACCAAAGTGAACAAAGAACAGAAATGAAAACTAGAATCAAATAATCAAACCTCAAAACAACCCAGAACCTGACAAGTTTGGACTCTTCTTTTAACTTCATCCCTGGGTGGATTTGTTGCTTGAGTTTCTTCTAAAATACATTCTCTCTACATTTCTTTTTCCTCCTTTTCCACAGTCAAGATCTCAAAACCGGAAATTTCCATGTCCGTTTTCAAAGACGGGGAGAATTACCACGGAAACGTAACCTGCCGGTCCGCCAGAGGAAGCCCACCCGTGAGCTTCTCTCTGCTGCTGGACGACAGGGAGGTGATGTCTGCTGCAGCTGCAGAGTCCCTCGCCGCCTGGTTCGACGTTCCCGTTGTGATCGGGCTGAACATGGGAGAGGCCCGGTGCCGAGGCAGAACCGAGGTGCAGGACCTGAAGAGTGAGGCCCTCGCGCTGGAAGTAGGTGAGACGCGTGTTCAGGATCGATGCCATTCTGTGATCCACACTGCTGGTTCCCTCCTTGACTAGGAGCCATTGATTGATTTCCCATCATTAATCTTTCTCAATGACAGGCTGTCATATTTTGAGAAAAAATGTGAGTTGTACATAATCACTTTGCAAACTAAATAGGTAGTTTACCAACTAAGTGTTTAAGTCTGAGCTAAATGTTTAACTAAATATTGTCCAAACTGAATTATTTAATCTGGAAGCTAAACGTTTAGTTTGTGTTCTAAACCTGTGAATCGAATGTTTAGTTTGAAACTCTGACATTAATTACAGAATGTGTAACAAGTTGCAAATATGACTTTGAAAAATGAAACATCTAGATAAATCAAAAATATTGCAGATGTTTTCATTATTATTTTACTCTGTCTAAACAGTGAGCTCATAGCCTTCCTGTTATCCTCTTCCTGTCTCTCCAGTCCCGGTCGGGGCGGACGTGAGAGTGGAAGTGGACTATCTGTACAGCGCCGAGGCCACGCTGACCGCCGCCAGGCTGAGCTGTCGCATCAGCAGAGGGACGTTCCCGCTCTTCTCCTGGCTCCTCAACGACTCCGTCCTTCTGCCCGAGGACATCCAGCCTCAGGCCGTCCTGTCCCACCAACAGCAAGTCCTCCTCCTCACTCGGCTCGGCGCGGAGGATTCTGGGTCTTACCGCTGCAGGGCCAGAGACAGCTACGAGGACTCTGGGCCCTGGGCCGAAAGCGCCGCTGTACTTGTCCGAATCACCGGTGAGAAAAGAAAAAAGAAAAAAGTATTGATCGCAAATGAATAGTTGGAGATGAACTCTTACGTTTCCGATCGTTGTCCCTCATAGTCTGCACTATAGTCACTAGATGTCTGGGATACAAATACTTTAAACAGTCAGAACAAAGGAAACAAATAGATGTGCAACATTTCTGATTTATGCCACATTAATATTACATACTTTGGTTTTGCATTCAAAACAAAGTAACATAAGTACTGCTTGGGTTAATATACTATTTCTCAACTTCATTAAACAATAATATCATTGTTTTATTTTCTTGAACCCAACTAATTGCACGCTGCAAAACTGTAAAACATTACCAAGTGGGTTTGGTCGAGTTTCCAGTGGAAATATCTAACTTGAAAAAAGACAAAACCAACTCACAAGCAAGTTTTGAGCAATAAATGTGAGCTTTTTTTTAAGTCGCTTATTTTTCATGCTGATCATTTTAAAAAAGGACTAGTTTTAAGTGATATAATCTGCCAGGGGGAACAAACCATTTCTCCCTTTATCAGTAGTTTCAAATGAGAAATTCTGTATTTTTTTTTTTAACTTGGTGACAACAGAAATCAGCTGTTCAGCTGTTCCAGTCACCCACACTGAAGCACAAAGAGGTTGAAGGTCTTTTCACTGTAAGCTTTTTAAATCAAACATGAATCTGAATTAAATATTGTAAGATTGCAACTATCTTCCAACACCATCACTACTAAACCAAACATCCCTATTGTGAAGCATGGTGGTGGTAGCGTCATGGTGTGGGGAATCTTTTCTTTGTCAGAGAATCTAGTTTGTGTTGATGGGGAGACAGAAGGAGATAACCTGGAATAAAAGCTCTGAGTCTGCGGCGAAGGTTCAAACAGGACCAGAGCTATGTTTTGATCAAAGCATATCGATGTGTTAGAATGGCCTAGTCAAAGTCCAGAGCATTTGTGGGACTATGCACTTGAAAACCGATGTGTTACAGATTTTCTCCATCCACTCTATTGACTTTGGGACGTTACGCAGAAAGAAATGAACCAAAATGTCATTTTTTTTGACTTGGGATGGGGATGCTGGACACAAATGCAGACCACAGTTTTCACATTTTTACCTCAAGAACAAAGTCAAAAGCCGTGCATAATTTATCTCCCTCTTGTTCACATTCATGCATTGTTTCGTTGTTTTCTATCACAATCTGAATAAAACACACTGAACTTTGCGGCTGCAACGATGAGCGATTTTAATCCCGCTCATTTCATTCTGCTTGTTTTCCCCGTCAACCAGAGGAAAACCTCAACTCGATGGCTCGAGCGTCGCTCTGCACTGAAACTTCACAAAGTAAAAAAAATGACATAACTAGTAATACACTCTCACAAAGCCATGACGCGTTATGCTGACGGCCTTGTGTCTTCTGACCCGCAGAGTTTTTCACTGAAGTCATCACCTTAGTGTTCTGCTGCTTCTTCCTGCTGATGCTGGCAGTGGCCTCCGCCTGCCTCTTCAAGATGCTGGATCGCTCCCCAGGTCCGTGCAGCAAAGCATGCGCGCAATCTGTCCGACCGAAATGCGGTGTTCACTGTTTGCTCTCCTCTCTGCATGTTGTCTTATTTGCAGCTCCTACCAGTGTTTCTGCAGCTGAGTAAGTTTTCCCACTTAATTTAACGTCGTTTTATCGTTTCTTTGATTTAAATGGCCTTGTTGATGCGCATGAAAGGCATATTTCCTGTGATTCCAGCACAATACCATTTCCGGAGTCCCGGGCGGACACTTTGTCCCGTGACGTCCACAACCAGGTGAACCTACAATACACCAGAGTTAATCAAGTTTTCTGACGTGCTACTTCACTTCAAAACCCCATAGTTTTATTTTTATTTAAAGCTGCAGTTACAGCTATATTTGCTCTGCAGCACGTTTATAAAATGATACAGAAGCAATCAACAGAGGGTGCACTTAATCTGTGGACTTAAGTTTATTGTATCGTTTCCAGGCTGGACCAGTTGTTGCTCTCTGGAAAGAAATGTCCTTCATTGTTACAGTTGATTAAGCAAAAGGATCATTTTTATGTGTTTTAATGTCAATAATTCAATTTGTGCTTTTTCTTGCATTGACCCGGGTGTCGTGTCTGCCGGGTCTCCCTCAAAAAAAACAAAAACAGATGATAACCACAAAGAACCTGCTTTTTAAACACAGAATAAATAAAGAATAATAAACAAAAGTTTTTTAGAAATAAAGTAGTGCACAGGAAAAAAATGCTTCCTTGTTACGTGGGTCTTAGCTACACAGCTGCAGCATTGTTTAAGGTCACACGTGTCACTGTTGTATTTGTAAATGCATAACATAAAATGTGATTGCTCTCTGCAGCAGATGTTGGTGAACATGTCAGCCGTCTCTGACCTGCTTAACCACTCATCATCTTGAGGTTTGCTTGCAGGTTGAACAAAGTTTAAATCAGCCAAAAGCACTTTAAGCTTCTTCATTCAGGCTGGTCTTTCATCCCTAAATGCTTCAAATACACTCTTAGAAAGTATGACTTTGGCTACAGTTTAAGCTTTCGGTTGCATCCGTTCGGCAGTCAGTTCTTCTTCATATCTCACAGTTTGATCAATGGATGCATGTTGCTCGGTTTCTAGAGCAGACAAACAACCACAACGCGTCGGCCGACATGTGATCTCTGAGAGCAACAGCTGCAGGAGTGGCACGCAGGTCTGGTGATAGTGTTCGGGTGGTTTCCACAGACCCCAGTGAATTTGCTGAGTAAAGCCTATCTGTTCGCCGTCAGTGGAGCTCAAAATGTGGGCGGAGTTTCGTCTCCTGCTGTCATTTCTGGTGCTGCAACTACCAGCAGCAACAGCAGTTCAGGCAACTTTTTACCCTTTTTTTTTTTTCATACATTTCATCTTTACATTTTTTTAAAACTGCAATTAGATTCTTTAAATAGTTTTAGTTAGATTTGAATGGATTCTACATATAACCAATAACAGAGTTTCATATCAAATTATATTTTTTGAATAATTCACATTTATTAGTGCTTTTCACTTTGACAATTGAAATCGTTTAAATAGATCACACTCATACTTAATTATATATCATTTCAATTTTTGCGTATTGTTATCAGTATGTCTCCTTTGGAATTTTAGGATTTGTATTTTTCTCAGTTTCTGAATTCCCTGACATTTTAATTTTTTTTAGTTTTTTATTTGTCACGTCTTAAAACGTTTTTTTGTTCCACGTGAATAATTTTGATTTTTGTCACACGTCACCCACGCAATTTGCTTGTTCATCTGTCGTAATTTTAGTTTAGATTTTAACCTCTAAAATTGGATGTTTTAGTATTGTGCACTTTTAATTTTTACTGACACAAATAGACACAATTTTCATGTATATGTTTCTGAAGGTCTTTCATTTTCTGAAACATTTGAAAAGAAAGAGAAAATACTGAAGGTGCAAAATATATTTTTACATGGCATAATGTGATTGTACTATATTTATTTCATTTTTGTTAATATTTTAGCATGTGGTCTGTTTTGGCTCCCATGCTATAGATTTTACAATAGAAAAAAAACAAACAACTTATAAACAAAAAGACTAAATCTGTCTTTGTTTCTGTTTCAGATCGCTGAAATCACAGTCTGAAACCCTCCGAGGAGATCCTGATTCATGCTCATTATTATTTATTGATGAAGTAACCAACTTTCTGTTTTCAATAATCTGACATGTTTTATAACATGTTCTAAGCGTGGGCTACTCCTGTATAAAGAGTGATAAAATGTGTTGAACCACTTACTGTACTGTGTAGTTTTGCAAATAAATTCCAGAGATGTAAACGTGTGTTTTTAATCAGTTAAGTGAAAGAAAACAATGTTTTCCTGCTTCTCTGTGAGTCTAAGTTTGAGTCAGGGAGCTGCAGCAGGGCGGTTTTATTTCTCCCAGCTGAAGTGACGCTGAAGCTCGGGAGGCGTCGGCCTGCGGCTCTATCAGTCGCCTGCACGTTTCTCCGACTCTGCCTGTGAGGTCGGCAGACGCGCCGTTTCATCCACCCAGTTTCAACGGCCGCTTATTCCCTCCGATTTCACACCATTCAAAGCCTCCGGCTGCGTGAACGACTTCGACATGTTTGCGTCTGCGTTTTTGGTCATCCTGGGTAAGCAAGCCAGCAGAAACTCACTTGAAATAATTGAACATTTCATCTGATTTCGTCTCCATTCCTACAGGGCTGTGCTGCTGCACAAAAGAGAGCAGTAAGTAAGTTTTCATGATTATTTGTGTGCCATCCGGTGATGAAAGCTGATTTTTTTCTTTTTTTCTTTTCTTTTTTTTTCAACAACAGTTCAGCTCCAACTGGACCAGCCACGACTCTACGGCCCCTCTCAAGCTTTGGTAGGAGATATCACTCCCTTTATGTGTGAAATGCCCAATTCAGAAAATGATGAAACAATTCTTCTGACATTATACAAGTAAGTGGAGTCAGGTTGCAGTAGGAGTTGCAGTAGGAGAAATAAAGCAACAAGAGATGTGCTGTAATTCCTGTCTTCAGGAAGGATGACCGTGAACTAATGTTTGGAGATTACACCCTCTCGGCCGGGGAGGAGATGGGAACCTTTAACCACGTGATCAAAGCTGAGCACGAGGGCTTCTATGTGTGTGTGGCCAGCGCGCAAAACAACACTGAGATAAACGAGACTGTCAGCGAGGCACACTTCTTAAGGGTCATTGGTAAGTCCCGTTGAGGAGGGCTGCACTGTTAATATTACACTATCGCGTGGTTTCATGGGGAACAGGTTGAATATCACTGAAATAATCACATTATCTGCTGAATGAGTACAGAGAATACAAATAAAAAGCAATTCAAATGCAATATTCTCTTTTCTGACAGCTGTGGTAGTGACGTTTATTTCTGTTTCTTTGTTTTTTTTCCGTTTGTTTTGTCAGTGCCAGTCGTCAGCGCTGCGATTGTTTACACGGGTCCAACAGAGATCTATGAGGAAACCAAGCTGGAGCTGCAATGCAAAGTTGAATCTGGAAATCATGTTTCCTACGACTGGTTTCTCAATGGGCTCCTCGTCTCTCCGTCTCCTGTCCACTGGATCGGAGGCAACCGGTTAATAGTCACCAGGTCAGTGATGGCCTAAAAGAACATGGCTCGAGTCTTTAAAGAAATCCTTTAAGACTCTAAATTACTGGATCTTTTCAAATGAACTGCAAAGTCTTTCAGAAGTCTTTGCTTGCTTGGTTAGAGTTAATATGATCTGCGTCTCTCCCAGAGTGTCCTCTAAAGATGGCGGCTCCTACATGTGTCAGGCTAAAAACGTCTTCAACGAAACGAGATGGTTCACCTCCAACAGCTCGGACCTCGCTATCGACGTCAAAGGTTGGAAGTCATCTGCAGCACGTGTTACCCTGTGGCTTGCAAACGTAGCTAAACCGCTTGAACAACTCAGGTCTTGTCATGTTGCAACCACAAATTTTAATGTACTTTTTTGGGGAGATTTTTTTTTAAATCAGCTCAGTCCAGCCTGTTTCTTTCAGAAGTCGTCTGTAAAGTGAGCGGTCTAATCTCTAATCCGGCCAATCTGTGAAAGAAATGCGCAATTCCAATCAAATGCATTCAAAATGTGTAACGTGACAAAACAGCTCAGAGGGGTTTAAGGCGCCGCGTTTCAGCCCAGCAGAACAAGCGCTCTCCTCGTTTCCGTTCCTTCAGGCCTGGTCTCGACCCCTGACATCTCATTCACCGTGGTGAAGGAGGACGATGACAGCTACTCAGCCAACATCACCTGCCGGTCTGAGAGAGGCGATCCGCCTATAAGCTTCTCGCTCTACATGGGCGCGGAGCTGATGGCCAGCGAGGACGTTTCGGAGAGACACGCCACGTTCAGTCTTCCAGTGGTCCTGGGCCAACACTCTGGATGGCTGCAGTGTCAGGCCAGGAACGGGAACCAGACTAAATACAGTCGATGGTTGCCTCTCGAAGTTGGTAGGTTATCGGGCTAATATAAAACTCTGCTGTGTGTTTCTTACTCTGCAGATCTGCAATAAGTACTTACCAAAATAAGAGCCCCGTGCTCCCCAAGCCCCACAAAAAAAAAAAATCATCCAGAGTCTTTGCTAACTTCCTGCTGCGGTTAGCTGTGCTGCAGTACTAATGCAATCAGCATTAGGAGTTTATGGTATTGCTTCATTGTGTTTCATTGGGGAGCGTTTCATTCAGCTGCAGATGGAAGAAATCCAATCCGTTGAGATTCGTCTTTTGGTTTTTGTGTTTCAAAGCAAAACAAAAAAATAACCTTGTGGTTTTATTGTTTTTAAACTTAAATAAATGTATGCAAAATTAAAATGATTCCAAAAACATAGTTTGATTTGATAAAATACATGGTTGTTGTTTTTTTATATGTATGTGATACTGGAATTGGTGAAAGGCGCCAAAGAAGAAGAATGCACAAGAGATCATTGCACTTCGTATTTGTCGTTTACTTTTACGTGGAACGTTAAATACTTTCTGTTCAGAGTTCATGAGCTCTCAGTGAGATGCATCGACTCTGTTGAGACAAGGATTTCTGCTGGGTCGGGGTTTGGTTTAAGATGATCAGCAGTAAACCAGAACTGCACTCGCAGTTTAACTCAAACCGAGACAGCAAAAGTGGGCAGAGCAGCACAAGGTCGAAAAAGGTCAACGGTTACGATCCCGCTGACTTTGTGTCTCTTTGAACCTTTCTCTAGTGTCAGTCTCTGGCCCAGTAACGGTCCAATCCGAATACGACATGGGAAATAACTACGCCGTCATTGGAGTGAGGCTCTACTGCAAGGCGGCAGCAGGAACTCACCCACGTTTCCAGTGGTACCTCAACCAGAGGCCTCTACATGGACAGGGAAGCTTCTTCTACGTGGTGGATCTGTCGCCAGAACAGTCCGTCCTTCTGCTGACCGTGGGGAGTCGGAGCTCTGGAAAGTACCGCTGCGAAGTGTGGGACAGCTTCGACAACAGCACGGCCGTGAGCAGCAAGGCGCTTTATGTGGACAAAGAAGGTAGACGCTGAAGGTTGCTGGAGCGACGTCTCCTTGAGACAAATCACTGACTGATTTCCATTTTTCTCCCCAGTGCTGAATCGCCTTCCAACCTTAGTGGTGGCTGTGGTCTTCAGCTGCTTCGGGATCCTGATTTTCCTGGTGTTGTTTTGTTGTCTGTCAGGAGTCGTCTTCAGTAAGTTCGTCTGATTTCATGTCTTTGTTTGTCTTCATTTGCTGTGAAGGGGAGATGCTGAGCATTTGTTCATCCTTCTTTCAGGGTGGAAACAGTCTCAACAGAAGTCAGAGTGAGTGTTTTTTTATTATTATTATTATTTCTTGGAAAACAAAATAAATAATCCTAAATGTTTTTTTGTTGCTTTTTTTTTTTTTTTTTTTCGTCTGATTTGATGTCAGATTTAAGAAAAAACATACAAAATGGTTTCAGCTGCATTTTGGTTCACAGACGAAGCAACGCTGTGGTGTATGCTTTGTTGCTTCTTCTGCGAAAAACCACTTTACCACATTCCACGCCTCCCACTTCAGTTCCTGTCGATAATAAATACCCCGCACGTCTTCGTCACGCTGTAAATTGGTTTGGTTGTGTTTTCCCAAACGGTTCTGCAGATTGGGTCTGTCAGGAGCTGAAACTCACACAAAATGGCAAACCAAGCTGACTGTGTTTAAACTCACTGTTAGGTCGAGTTTTGCGATGGACGAAAGACTTGTTGCATCTGAGAACGAGATGGTAAGTCAGCACTTCTGCAAAGCTGAAGGTTTCCGCCTCATCACTCCACCGGCCCACTCGCCTGACATAAACCTTCCCCTGCAGGACTGGACAGAGTACAACGAGGACCCCGATGTGGCGAAAGCACCAAGAGAGGACGAACTTTATCAGGTGACGGCATCGTTCGGTTCAATATTCAGCCATCATTAACAAATATTCAAACAGTTTTTCTCATATCCCGGTCAGGAATCTGAAGCCTCTGCGGACGAATGGCCTGAGATCCAGCAGGAGACGCTGGACAATGAAGCTGATGAAGACTCACTATGACTTTGCTGATTGTCTATAGCCTGGTGCCATTAGTGTAGATATTTGTGGTAGTAGTTTTAGCAAAAATTATGTTAAATGTGTTTTTATAAAAACAAGCAGTGTCTTTTAGTCAAATATCTTGAACTCTTTTACATTTTGTAACATAACAGCTTACTTAATCGGGATATTACATAATACTACATAAAAATAAAAATAAAAAATCGCATTCTCAGCATTTGTAACTGTGCTTTGCTGTTGAAATTCCCTGAAACCTGAATCATTTTCTGAATGTGCACACCAACCAGTGTTGTGCAACTAACATTTAGTTGAACATGTTGAAACTGAACCATCCATGTTCATAGTTCATCATCTAAAGACTGTTAACCAGGTTCACAGTTGGTTACTGTATTTGAACTCCACTGTTGTTGAAACACGTCATACAAATAAACTTGACTTGACACAAACTACGTTTTATTAATTCATCACTTTTAAAAAAATTAATAAAATATAATTCTCCTGTGAGTGGTATAGAGTTTGCAAACTGATCTTATTTAATTGATTTTTAGTTCAACCAAGACATTCTGTGTTGCTGTTTTTAATGGTGAAAAAGCTCATACTATATTGTGATTGTCCATGACCTTTTGGGTTAAATAAAGTCCGTATTAAGACATTTCTCCCATTTACAAGACAAATCTTCAATCAGAGACTAATTGTTGGACATTTGTTGGATCAGATTTTTTTTTTTTTTTTTAAATCAGGTTTTATTATAAATGTTGGAGCAAAACTTACCCAATAATTTTTGTTTTTTTAAAGTAGTTCTAATGGACTGTAATGTTCTCCCTTACATTTAATTGTTTTTTTTTTTTGTTTTGTTTTGTTTTGTTGTTTTTGTGTGTGTGTGTGTGTGTTTTTTTTTTTTTGCTGTTTTTCAAACCAACTCACTGGAATGCTTGAAAAAAAAAATCCTGAAGAAAAACAAAGCAGATCTCTTTACGTGTCAAAGCTGAGCTGTGCTGCAGGAGAGATAGGAGGGCGGAAGTCGAGCTGGTCAAAGTTCACTGTAATTCGGGTGTAAGGATTTAAAAAAAAAAAAAAAGCAAAGTATTTGTGATAAATCTCCACTGACCGCCGGTCCTTCAGGCGGACGGACGGACGGCTCCCCGGCGGCTCCGCCCCTCCCCGCACGCCGCTCCACTTCAGGGAAACGCTCTCCGGAGGCGGCAGCGCTTCATTTCAGCTTCGGTTCTTCTCGCCCACAGTTCTGTCCTCTCTTGTCCGTGGGGCGGGGGGCGGTTTCGGCTCCACACCCAGGGTCCAGACATGGCGGAGACCGGAGGTGCGAGTGCGTACGGAGCCGCGCTGGCCGGAGTCGGCTTTGACTTCTACAAGTTCGTCCGACAGCCGCAAACTATCGTGCGGGTCCTCAGCTGGGTGAGTGAGAGGCTGGAGGAGCTCGGGCTTTTTAGCAGATATTTTAACCCCGGTGCGCGAACAGGTGGGCTCTGGTTTTAAATAAATAAATAAATAAATAAATAAATAGAAGAACTGGAGAGTTAAAACTGGTTCTGCCAGCAGGCGATATGTTTTTTTTTTCCCCCTGCAGCCTGCGCGGTCACAGATCAACACTCAAGACAAAAGGCAGACAAATGTCATCGAGATTTTCACTTCCGGGATGAACTGAGCGTCTGAACGCTGCTGTTGCTCTCTGACCTCAACTCTGTCCTACTTCCACGCTGTGCAGTTGATGAAAACCACCGTGGTTTTACGCTCAGGCGCTAATAATGAGAAGTGATGGTAACTCATGTCACCTGTTGCTGGGTAATTTTATTAGACATAAATTCGTGTCATTGTGTCTCGTGAAACACAGTAATGTTTACTGTAAGCAGGGCCTAATTCAGGAGGGCTGGAGCATCATCTTCACATTAATTAAGCCAGAACTGTACTAAAAATATATACGTTTGCATTTAGGACAAAAACACCTTTTGTCTGTAAATATGTTTAAGCCAAAACTCCTCTGGTGCTACAGTTTCAACTTCACCGGATTCAAGTTGACTAAATAACGCTATGGTGTTGTATTTTAGGCAATAAAATGTTAAGAATTTAAATGACAAAAACACAGAATATGTATGTTTTTATGTCAGATTAATCGTCAAAATAATCGGTTACTATAGTAATCATTTGCACCATGTTGAGGCCTCTGAACCCACAGCAAACCCCGGCTTCGCCTGCTTGGGTTTGACTCAGACTTTGAGAGCGACGGTTTCCGTCCCCCTGTCCTGAAGTGGCTTCCTGGTGGAATAAAACCACCCAAACTTCTCTTTGTCTAATTGAGATACTCCTGGGAAGTGAAATCCTCCGGATTCAGAGGAGTCAAAGCGTGTATTCTGCGAGCTTCAGATTAAGTTCTGCATTGAGGCAGTCAGATGAGGGCTGAGAACAGAACATGCCCTTGGCTGCCATCGTTGTTTATGTGCTTTGGAAACGCGGTGCGCGCGTGTGTGTGTGTGAGGAAGATGATCAGTGTGTTGGTGGTAAATAGGGGCTCTGAACGGGCAGGTAAGGTGATACCTCCCCCCACCTGCTGACCCTTTCCTGTTACTCCTGGTCAGTTACTGCTCTCTGGGTAAATGCAGTGCATGCTTGCTGCAGCTGTGTACAACTCATCTGCAATTCCTTCATACCAGATCAGAGTCTATATCTGGTGATTTAAACCTCACTTTAATCTTGTTTGTTTTTTATTTTTCTGGAAACATACCTCCGGGTCCCATGATGTGCTTTAGTCGAGGATGAAGAGAAGTCACCATACGGTGGATCCTAGCCTCTGGATTGCAGTCGGTATTGGGATTTGAAATGAAGAAAACCTGCAAACATCAACTACCAATGTTGCCAACTACGGTTCATGCAAGCATAGTTTACCTTTTGTAGAAGTTTAAAAGTTAGTCTAACTTGAGTCTAACTGTTAGACTCATTCCCTCTCTGAGCTACAGGAGCCAGTGTGAAGACTTTAAAAATGGGGTGCTTTGCTCTAGCTTCATGGTTTTAGTAAGAAGATTTGCAGCAGCTGTCTGATTTGTTTTTTTTCTTTCAAATCACACCTGTGAAGATACTATTGCATTAATCAATGCGACTATACAAAGCACTAGAGAAAGAAAATGTATGGAGGACTTTCTCTAGATCTTACTGAGACATTCAATCTTGAAACTGTTCTGCAGGTGATAAAAGACCGACTTTGTAATTGTCTTTGTGTCAGCCACATTTTGGGACCTCATCAGTACTTTCTAGCTGACTCAGGAGGCCGACGAAGTGCCTTGCCCATGGGCACGACGACTGAGGAAGAGGGAGTGGGGATTCAAACCCACAACCCACCGGGTTACAGGTCAAACTCCTACCACTGTCTCCTGTTAAGTCCAACAGAACTAGCGCTGTGGTTCTTCCGCAGTCTGTATTTATGCGGATTGAACACTTTGACGAGGGCGGTCCCGGTACTGTGGTAACCACGGAAACCGGACTCAGACGTCAAAGCGGTTTGTTATTGTTGGGACGCGGTTTAACTATTGAAACAACTTTTTCAATGATTTCGGTGATGAATGTGAGGTTGGAGATTGGCCTGTAATTCTGCAGTAGTGATTTGTCCAGATTGTTTGTTTGTTTTTTTATCAAAGGTTTGATAACTGATGTTTTAAATCACGGCGTTGAGATGGTAGAACAGTATTGTCTCCAGATTGATATTGATTAAATGTAACGTTAGTAATGGGCTGGATAATGATGATTAACCGTCTGATTTTCAGAATTTTCTCTGTAAGAAGCAAATTCGTTGCAGTCACAGGAGGGTTTGTTAATCACTTAACAATGGCAAACATTGCCATTGTTAATGGCATTAATAAAATATGTTTATTAATGATTTCAAAGAAGGATGATTCTCTTGCTTCAGGGTGACGTGACATACGTTCATTCTTTCTTTCAAGAGTTTGCAGTGAAGTTGAGTTTTTGTTTAACCTTTCGACAATCGATTCTTTCTCTTCTTACTAGAGTAGTTCTCCATGTGGATTAGACAGCAATTGCAGAGATCAGTGAAATATTAACACCCTTACTGATAAGTCCAGCGTTTGTCCTTGATTGTGTGTTGCATGTTGGATATTGATCACTGTTTTCATTCAACCATGTTTCTGCTAGGAACATCCTGTTATGTACCTTTAAGCTTCAACCTGAACCTCCATTTTCCTGCTGCTTTCTCCTCCCCTCTCTGCTTCCATTATGAGTGTTGTGGAGGGAGCTGGTGGCATCTCAGGAATCACATGGCAAGCAGCTGCACCCAAAACAAGGTCGCATGGTGGAGCGAGTAATCAGAGCGGATAGTGACCGACCGCAACCACGGGCAGAAGGGCGACAGGAGGGGCATTTAAAGTGTCGGCAGTGAGAAACGGGGCTGTTTGTGACGCAGTTTAGTCTCATTATATTACCTGACTGTGGAGAGCAAATGCAAGATGCTTTTATAGTCCTGCTTCTTGTTGTCGAACAACAAAACATAAAGTTATGTAGCGAATATGAAAGCCAAGCAAACTCCTCATTTTTTTTTTTACATAGAAATTAAGTTTAATTCATTTTTTTTAGACATTTCCTTCAGTGCTTTCATAAAGAGCTGCCAATTTCCACAAAACTCCTTCAGACTAGCGGCAGCAGCAATTAGCACACACCTTGTGGAACCGCGCACCGGCTGAGTTCATCATACAAACTACTTCTCCGTCAAACGTTCCTCAGAATGGTTGTAAGCAGCAAGATGGAGGAACATTGTGATGACTTGCTGAAGGTGGAATGTCAGCAAGAGCAGGAGAGGCCAGCTTTAAAGTGTCAGAGCTCAAAAACAAATGTGTTTTATGTTGAGTATATACAGCATTTTTATAACGACGGCCTCTTTTTCTCTCTGCTCTTGTGAAGCTGTTTGCCCTGGTGGTGTTTGCCTGCATCACCACGGAGGGGTACATCAACCCTTCTAGCAGCGCCGAGGCAAAGTGCATCTTCAACCAGAACGACTCGGCGTGTCATTATGCCGTGGGAATCGGGGTGATCGCCTTCCTGGCCTGCGTGGCCTTCCTCGTGATGGATGTTTACGTTCCCTTTATGAGCAACGCCCAGGACAGGAAGTACGCCGTCATGGCGGACCTTGGATTCTCAGGTGAGCGGTGGACTTCATTGGGTTCAACAGCTGCATCAATCAGTGGGGTTGTTTTTTTGTTGTTGTTGTTCCCATCCTCTGTAGTTTTTAGCCCAATTGTCAATCCAGTGACTTGGTCTCCGTTACGTGGATTACATGTCGGTGTAAGACGATCTGTTTGCACATTTTATAAAAACAATGCAGTTGGTTCATACTTCAGATCCAGCAGTCTGGGGAGAGCCGCGTCCTCCGACCTCAACCTTAGGTCGATTCATTCGCACCACGGCTGGGAATTTGAAATGATGAAAGCTTTTTATATTTTCCTTAACTGCTCAGACATCAACACAGACACGGCTACTGCCGACTGGGTGATTTGTCTTTTCAGACCATTCTCTCTATGCTCAACAAACAGTCAAAATCCCAGTCATTAAATTCTCACACCCGGCCGCCTCGCACCATTAGCCACGCCATAATCAAAGCCAGTTCGTTCTCCTGACTTCACCTTCACGTTCAAAGACTACATCTTCAAACGTGGGCATGTGAAAGTGGGTCGTGAGAGGAGGTTGGTAAACATTTTGCCCTCTTTCAAAGGGGGAATCTCCTCCCTCTCCGCTCGAATCGGGTCAATCCTCACATGAAGACCTGACCTGCTGCTTGGCAACCGATCAGACCAACAGCATTGATATCTGTGTCAATCAATGAGTCAGTCGACCAATCGCTGTCCCTGACATAACGCTAAACAAGAAAGAAACAGGAAAACGCCAATCGCGCATAGAAACAAAAAAGGTTTTTAGGTCATGGATTCCTGAGAATCTACATCGTTGTAACTTTATTTGTATTTTTGTTATATTAGGGTTTTTGTCACTTCCTGAAAGTAGGCGATGAGATGGAGCCCTTGTATAATAAAGTGTGAACATTTGCACTCAATAATTCACAAAAATTGTAATTATACTTTTACCTTTTTGCAGCTTTGTGTTTTTTATTGTTGCTGTTTTTCATTTTTTTGTCTTGACTTTTTTTAGTAATGAAATCTCTCTGCATGTAGATATTTTGTGCTTTTTACCCACTTTGGGAGATGTTTTGCATTGGCTTTGTCAGCAGATGATTCAAGGGTCCTTTTATAATCTGCCTTCAGTCTTTTGTTAGGAAATGTGGATGTATGACTCTATTATAAATTTACATGCTCCAGTAGGATATTTCTCAAAGTTATTGAGGTTTGACCAGGAATGATAATCTGTCATATTCCACAAAGTCAACTGGATTAATCAGTGATCAGAACCGGACTCGGGGAAAACAAAAATTAAAATCTCCAAAAAATCACATGCAATTAACTTGAAGTGAATGTTAAATTGCATTTTAGATTTTTTTTCTTCTTCAATTATTATTCGCCTCTGATTCATTCATAAAATTACTAAAATATACTTGGATACAAAATGGCAAAAAGTTCCAATTATGTTTAATGTAGTAATAATAATAATAATGGAGGATGGCAGTCAGCTGTGTGTTTCTGTTCCAGCTGTAGTTTTACCTCCAGGTCAATAATTAATTAATCTAAACCTGTTACTCCTCTGAAGCTCAATCTCCTGTCATCATCATCTCCAGAATATAATGGCGAGTTTTCCTGTGCTTAACTCTGTGCTTACTGAGAAGCATGGTGACCTGGCAGATTCTGATGAAATGCAACGCTTATCAGCTGGACACAACACATTAACAATCGACCATTCTTCAAGCTAACAAAGAAGTGTTAGTTTGAGGAAGAAACAATAGCTTGTGCTCAGCTGAGCAGATGGATACACTTTTAGCTGTTGTTTGCAAGCAAATATCAAGCTTGCTTGCTCTTTATGTTGAAGGTTTTACTTTTAAAAAGCAAGTGACTGTTTCTGAAACGCTCTCTCCATGTTTTCCAGGGGTGTGGACCTTCCTGTGGTTTGTGTGTTTCTGCCTTTTGGCCAGTCAGTGGTCTCGCACTGATGATGTCAGGGCGATCCCCGAGGACGCTGCGCGCGCCACCATTGCCTTCTCGTTCTTCTCCATCGCCACATGGGTGAGCACAAAGGCCACTGTGTTTGCTGTCTTGACGACTCTCAGGCTTTTAGCGCTGGAATGGTTGACGCTGGTTGTTTATGAGCAAGAAAACATCTCTGAATCATTTACATTCACGGCTACCAACTAACCTGGGTAGAAAGCTGATGGAAAATTCTGACCAGATAATTATGCGTGAATGAATTTATATTTCTATATTGTTTAGCGACTGCTGAAACCTTTTGTTCTGAATTGAGATGCACCCAACACTCCAAATTGTGTTGCCAATTTGATAACGCGGTGAAAACTGCTGTACCATTCTTGGGCTTCTTATTACAAGTCTCGTTAGTTGTGGTTAGTTTGACTATATTCTAATACTTATAACAGCTAGTCCTGTTTGCACAGTATTATTGAAAGCTGCTGTAGTTTGGTCAGCTGGTAGTGCTTTGGGATGTTGTGTTTGCTGACTGAAAAACGATTGGATTTGAAAGAGGTTCTTTCTCCACTTCTCTCAGAAAAAGCTCAAGTTTTGGTCATTTCTGTCAAAGCTCTTTCCAAATGAAAGGTCCTGAATCTCTTCTGTGTGATCAAACCCTACATTAGCTGTAACATTTGTGCTAGCTGGCAGTTTTTCTCTCTTTTTCCACATCTTTGTTTCACTTCTCTCCTGATAGACGATAGTTGTGAGGTTTAGCAGCTCTGCTGTTGCCTCTTTATGACCTCATTGGTCGCTCCTGTGGAGGCTAACAATGGTGTTGCACTTCCTCTGTTTGTAAAAACAAAACAAAAAAAAAGAAAAACATCCAAGGTATCTTGGAATCCAGGTGAAAACGTCTTGCCTTGAAAAAGAAAAACAAAATGTTTAAACCTCTTTAGAACAGTTGGTAAAATTGTTGCTTATTTAACGCCTTAAATTCAATGATGATTTATCTGCTTTCTGTCCTTTTTGACAATATCTCATTGCCTGTAGCAGGTCTCCAGTTAAACGAGGCACAACTCTCCCTCTGGAAGCAAAGCAGACGGGTTTGAAAGAACAAGAAGTCTCTGTGGCCTTAGTGTGATCACTGCGTTCACAGTCAGCATTGTCTGACTTCTGTGTGCTGCTGAGAGCCGAGTCTGAGACACGACACGCAAGATTTAATGTCAGAGTTCCCTGTTGTTTACTTTAGTGAACTGTACTGTGATTACTAATAGTCTAACTGTTAATTGGGACCCTGCCATAGCAATGCATAAGGAGGCAGTGACAAAGTCACTGACTCCATGCATTGCATGGCAGGCACCTATTAATCGACACCCAATAGAATGCCTCTTTATTATTATAGTTTCTTCTTCCGTGACCGTTAATGCGGCTCGTACCGCTGCGTGCCCACCCACAAAAGTGGTATCAAAACGTGCGGCTCGTTCCCGGCATTGGAGCTATTACTTGTGGTGGGATTCGGAGTAACGATGAAAAAGTAAAAAGCGAAAAACCATCAAAAATTTTTCGTCAGTTGGAAACTGCCCAAACTAGAGTGTAACTGACGATTTCGTTAGAGTGTTGGGAAGCAGCGCGATTCTGACCCCAAAATAAATTTTGAAATCGCCGTCACGCCCACAAACATCGCCCTATCGGTATGAAACTCGGTCATGACATCGATACGCATGCCTGCTCCGGTAAAATGTTTTCGAAATTTTCCTAGGGCTTACGGTTTTCTGTCAAGGTGCTTCAGAGCGAAGTCATGCGACAGGATTTTCACACGCTCAGCCAGGTTCACTTCCATGTATTTCTGAAAAATGTCAGACCCCAGCGCACACCATTTTTATCTCGTCGCTGTTAATACTGTGATTGATGTACAGATCTGAATCGCGGGACTATCGGAGACGAAAGATAGGCCTCTCAAACGCTTCAAACGGTTTTCCGATACGTATCACGGTTTCCGAATGGGAAGGAGTTGTTCGGACTGCTTTTTTCATTCAAACTGACTGAGGTGTCTCACAAAGATAGAATTCTTTCTCCACCATTATGTCTCACACTCCACAGCTGGCAGAGAATCCATGACCATAGCAACGGAACACACCAGGTCCGAGCAGCTAATTAGAACTACAAAATACGCATCACTGTAGTTTTTACTCTGGCAGAGCTCTGAGGAAGTCGTTGGCCTTTAGAACTACTTGTGTTTTGGGCATTTTATAACTGATTTTAACCAACCATTGTTACAAATGGAATTAGTATGTCAATTTTAAATTAACCTTAATGAAAATTTCAAAATAATAGCTTGAATATTTCAGGCCTTTCAGAAAAACTAACTGATTCAAGCATCTAATTAAGTCTCTCCTTGTGTGTCACACTGACATGACAGTTGACTTCCTCTTTAGAACTACAAATACTGCAGGTTAGGACTACAACATGGCGGAACACTCAGTGCCTACAAAAGAGGTCAGAGCTGATTCTCAGAACTACAACATGGCGGAACTGTCAGTTACTACTGAGGAGGAATGAGCTGGCCTTTAGAATTACATTGTGTTTGGGCATTTTATGATTGATTTTAACCAAGCATTGTTACACACATGATTAATGTGACAATTTTAAATTAAGCTTAATGAAAATTTCAAAATAAAAGCCCTGACATTCTTTTATATGACGTAATTGCCTTCTTTGGCATTATGTGACTTTTTTTTTTAACAAAACCACTGTTACACATGTAATTAGATTGGCCATTTAAAATCAAGCTTTCTGAAAATTTCAAAATAAAAGCCTTGATAGATTTTACATGAGGTTATTACTTTTTTTGAGCATTAAATAACTGATTTAATCCAATCAATGTTAATCATGGTATTAGTTTAGAAATTTGAAATGAAGCTTACTGAAATTTCAAAATAAAAGCCTTAAGATTCATCTGTGGCTAATGCAGCGCCTGTAAGGCGCTGCAATGACATTAGCTTGCATTATCATTTTCTCTCAAGTTAGGGCACTGCCTTGCGCAGCAATTAGCATTAGCATTAGCCTTTTACCTTAAATGAGATATTAGCTATTTCCCTTACTTATTTCCCATGTTTAGTGTACTGAATGGAGTATGCCAGGCTTGTGACTCTCCACATGCTATTGATTACAGTGCAGCTTTCTTTAGCATTGATGCTAATGTTTAGCACGCTGGCTTCAAACCGACGGGCACACTTTGGCAGGGCCCCCGGTTAAATTTCTTCAGGAATTTTCTAATTGGGAAACAGAATTATCACTTTGTCTGTGTTTACGTCCATAAATGTGTCTGTCATCAGGCACACGTTCCTGCTGATTAAGGTTTAATTTGGAGCAGTTTGCTGGACCGTTAGCATTCTTACTATTTGTTTTGATTGTTTCATTGCTGGTCAGATTAATTCTGTGCAGAGTAAGGTTACAGAAAAGGTTGTTTTCTCCTGCTTTATGAACGTCATGCTACGCTTTATGCAGCAAGTTGCATAATACAGATAAGATGAGAATCTGCAGCAGCCAAAACAGTCGCATCATTGTTAACAATGGAAAAAAACATGGGTTGTAATGGAAAACACAGATTCAAACCCAGTCAAAATAAAGTGTACTGGTTGTGGTAACCAAACAGGAACAATGACCTTTAGCTGGATGTTCCCCGATGTGCTAGCTGCTGTGATCCAAACTCTGCTACGTTTATTGGTGTTCCCTAATACTGACTGAGAAAATATTTTACTACTAACTCATTGCCCATCATTTGAAATGTGTCCAAAAAATGTTGCTGCTAGTTGAATCAGGCAGTGGGCAGTGAATTGGGCTTGACCTAAACGGGTCTGAGACACATTCTGTATTTACTTCCTTGGTGTATATTTATAAAAACATGCACCAAACTGTAATTCAAGAACATCCACTTCTACGGCTGCCTCCTTCGAACAACGTGGTCAAAAAAATTGTTGCATAACAGGGAGAAATTTTCAGGGATTTGAGTGAGTTTGACTGAATGACGTCACCAGAGCTGTGTGATATCTGGGAGGACGAGACCTGCTGGTTTCCTCCAGACGAACAGGAAGCTGTGAATATATCAGCATTCACAGGATTTTCCAGATAAGTTGAAACATGTTGGTGTCAGATATCACACAATATCTGACACCAGCGCTTGTGGAGTCACATGTTGCTCAATTGACTAAAGTTTTCTGCTCTTAAAAGCATCTTTCCAAGCTTTCATTTGCGTTAAATCCTGACCGGTTACATTATTAGCCGTCTTTGACTTTTGCTGGAACGTAAGTCGACGTCTTACCAGCGATTCTCTCCTCCTGCAGGGAATCCTGACCTACTTCGCCCTGGGCCGTTTCCGTCGGGGCGTGGACGACGTCAGCATCCCCACCTACACGGATCCAGCCCCGGAAATCCACACCCCGTACCCCGCCACCTATGCCCCCACCACCTACACCCCCACCACCTACACCTACCCCAGCAACGTGCCCGAATCCCAGAAGCAGCCCCCCTTCACCGCAAACCTCCCGCCGCAGAGCGACACCGGCTACCTGCCGCCCAAATACTGACGCAGTGGAGGGGGGGGCGGACGGGTGGGTGGGGTCTTCACGGATGACGCGGCACTGCTGAGCTGCAGGGCTCTGTCGTATCGACGCGGTTTCACATTCAAGTCAACACGCTGTTCAAAGTGTCCGGGAGGACTTGAGCCTCACGGCGGCAGGCCGGAGACGACGAACGATCGCTGTTTACGCCAACGGGCCTGAGGTCAGATCTGAAGACGCTGAAAGAGGCTTGAGCAATGTGACCTTTGACCTGTGTGCAAAAGCAACATTTACCTCAGACGAACTGAAATCTGCAGGAGATCGGGGCGTTGCAGTGAAAACGATCCTGCAGAGGAGCAACAATCAGTGTGGAGGAGGCCAAACGTGTTTCTCTTTGCTCTAAAGACGGGATGCCATGTTGTTTTGATTTTCAGGATTTTTTTTTTTTCCTCTTTCTTTAAATGGCTCAAAAAAGCTATAGTAATACAATTTACCAAATGGTTATAAGGTTTGTGGAGAAAAAAAAAATGCAACCTAATTTAAGTTATATTTTATAATCATGGATTCTGTAAAAATAACACAAATCCTGTGATAAGTAATCAGAAAAGGTTTTCCTTTCCTTTGCTGCTTAAACTCATTAAAGCCATAATGATTGAGCATTTCCACTAACTGTAACAGACGTATGTTGGTTTGAAAAGGTTTACATGTGTTGAACTGACCTTTGAACTTGCAGCTAACTTTCCGATGGGGAGGGAGGAGCTTGGAGATAACGCGGCACTTACTGTACAAGTCTGAATGTTTTCTTCTTCTCTCTCTTGCGCAGCATATCTTCCTCCACCGCCCAAAAACAGAGCAACAGCACCCTTCCTTGGTTAAACACTGACATTTTTATTTTTCTGAGACGGGACAGGTTTCTTTAGTTAACAGGCTTCAAAGGTACAGATCACTAAAAACTGCTCTCTGAGCTTGCAGTTCATTTGCTTCGCCAGGTCCGTCTGGTGCAGATCAGGGAACAGTTTTGGTTCGTTGTGTAAGCTGAATTTAGACCTGTGAATAGATTATGTTTTTTCTTGAGTCATCTGTGAGAACGGTGGAGTGACTGTCATTTTTCATGCCAAATGTGCATAAATGGTTCAGAGAAAGAGGAAGAGAAGACTTCGTTTGTACTGAGAATTGCCTTGCAACATCACTCTGGCGGTCAAAGGGATCAGGTCCAGGGGAGTTCCTGTGCTTTCAGCACCCTGCAGAGGTATCCATACATCCCATTAAATCTTGCCAAGACACTCTGGAGATCTGGGGGTGGAGGTTGTGGGAGGATCACAACTCCTAAGCTGGTTTGGGAACCGAAGAGTTTAAAATGTGATTAAGTCCTGTGGTAATATTTTTGAGTTGTAACAGCTCTGTCAAATGCTGAAAATCTAGTTCTTGGTTCTGTGCATAAAGTTCAACTGCTGCGTCTAATGCAGCTTCTTTTAATTTTTCACTTTGAATGGCTTGTTTTGGTTTTGTTTTTTTTTTCCCGTAGTGCCGTAAATGATGTGGGTCTAAAAATGATGTGGCCAAGGATTTGTGATTTACTCAATTGTAGCAAATGAGCTCTGAAATATGTGTAAATAATGTGCACCGTGTTTGACTCTTGCTTTAAAATAATAAACAAAATGGTTAATGAATGGAGAAACATCGACACAGCGTGATTTAGTTTCCTCTGGTTGTGTATTCAATGCTCGCCTGGTAATAATCAGCTCCTTGTCCTAATGTTTGCTTCGTGCAGAAGGTCTGGGATCTCGGATATTGAGCAACAGTTGCTTCCTGGAGACTTGGACAGTGTTTAGGTTGCTAACCTCATTTGCTGACGTTTGCCCGCGACGTATGTAGTACGCCAGTTCGATGCCATGAAAGCTAACCCGGAAATTACCTGCGCTGTAAACAACCGTACCTTCAGGGAAGCGTGGAACTACACAAGATGGCTGTTGATGCTAATTCAATATTTGGAAAAGTGACCAATGTGGACTTGGATTCATTCACTTCCTCTGCTGCTATTGCTAAAGCTACAGGCAGACAGTTATAGAACAGCGTAGAAACGCAACGTCATCTTGAGCGATGACGTTGCCTGATGGGAGAAATCCACTTCAATGGGAGGAATCCCAGACGGAGCAATGAAGAGGTTAGATGAAATAATGTACTGTTGCGTAGGAAGGCGATGGTCAGGCCAACTCGGCATAAAATCCTGAGATGTCAGAGAAAGTAACAGTTCTCTCCAGTTGTGTGGAGCACTGCTGACTGAAAGAACGTCACTATGCTTTGTCTCAATAATGTCAGGTTGTAAAAACTCAAACTAAAGCTACGTTGGTTGTAGTAGAGCCGCACATCACTCTGCTAGCTGCAGGCTAGCTACACCAGCTGGTTCACCATCAAGCCCCAGCTAATTATATTATGAAAATGACATTTAACATTCTGTATTTTAGATTTTTAAGACGAAGGTCAAAATGTCCAATTTTGTGTTGTGTAGTTCAACAGTACATTACACAACTCAAGACTTTAAATGCAGAAGCGATGAAAACCACACCCTGCGAAGGAGGTCGAGGACAAGCTCAGAGTGATTCGATGACGAAGTCAAAATCTGTTCCCATTTCACAGACATTAAAGGTCTCGACCCTGCTCACTGCAAACCAGCGGCTCGCTGCAGTGTGGTGGGTCGCTAAGATTTAAACCGGTTATTTTTATCCTCACTTTGCTGCAGTGGGGCGTTAGATTACACATCTCACCTCTGGGTGAAGAGGTCAAACGAAAGCAAGTAATGGCGGTACAGCTACTGTCAAAAGTACCGAGACGAAAAGCAATAAAAGTGTCAGATCTGAGTTTATTATACAATTTCTGGCTTCAAACGCAGAATCAAACGGATGCATTCTGGATTTGAGAGAAAAATGTTTCCCTTAAAGAGAATTTAAGATTTTATGTCCGACACTAAAAATATCAGAATTAAACAAAAATGTACAGATATGTTTATTAAACAGTAAATTGTTGCAAATTATGCAACGATAAAGTACTTAATGTCTTTCAAGCATTCAAAACATCCATCCATTCAGACAAAGTTTAGAATATTGAGTTGCGACGTTAATTCATCACAAAATCAAAAAACTCAGAAGAAAAACAAATACAATCAGACACACTTCTCCCACACAGCAGATTGTTCAGATTGATGCTTCAAGTCTTTTGTTTCCTGCTCAGAGGTGCAGAGGGGAGAACAGTTTCCGGGGAACGTTGGGGTCGGCGAGTTTTCCCGTCGGGACGTGAAGCGGCGTTTCGGTCCTGACGGCGGAGCTGTTCTCTTTGTCCACCACCAGGCCGCCGTAGCACTTTCTGCACACCGCCTGGTACTTGTCAGCACCGCCGATCACTTCCACCTGTAGAGGAGGAGTCAATCCGGTTGGGTTTGACAACCAAATGTAAAAACGATCTGCTCCACTTGGACCACAACTCATTGAAATGAGCCGGTCCGTTTTGCCCGGTCTCCTCACCTCCTGCTCTGCTCCGAGCCTCTTGGTGTAGGCGGCTTCTTTGTAGCACTGCATGCAGACGGCGTGGAGCTTCACCACGCTTTCTGCCAGAGGGACCAGGTTCAGGATGTTTCCAAAAGGCTGGAGGAACAAGCGTTCAGTTTGAGAGAGAAAAATCATAAAGGAAGACACAGAACATCTGACAGGTTATAAGTAGCATCATTATAAATATTTTTAAAAAAAGAAATGGTACAAGCGAGCCTTCTCACTAATCCATCAAGCAGAAACACCCAGTGGTTCTGTGTTTAACTGTGTCCTTTTCCTAGACAAGAGATACTGGTGTCTAATTATTTATTCAAAGTTTTAACTGTTTTGGGGATATAATGTGATGGCATCTTTGTAGCATTTTCCAAGAAATAAAAAGTGATCAACATGCCAACTCTAGAAGAAAGGGAAATGATTGAGAGTGGTAAAAACCAAAGAGGTGGCAATATATCTGATTCTTCTTTATGTATAATTGCTATTTTGTTAATACAAATAAGAAAAAGAGAGGCAGGAAGAAACAAACCACAAAAGACGACAGAGACATTGCCTAGCACGAAAAGAATGGCGACTCAACAGCATCACAATCACAAGAAAGGCACTATTGTGTGTGGAATAATGAGGACACTCGTTCATCTGCTGTTGCAGCTGATTGTTTGCATTCTGTCTTTAAAAAAAAAAAAAAAAAAAAAGTTCATTATGTGGGACGTTTTGTGACATGCATCAGCACCCACCTTCCTCTGGAACGTCCCATCCAGCGCAGCCACAATGACCGTCTTCCCTAAATTGGCCATCTCCTCACAAAACTCCACGGTGTCCGGAAACTACATGCAGGAAACGGAGCGGATCAGAAACGGGTCGTTTGTCTCACTCACATGGAACTCGACGTTTTTAAACTGCGTGACGAACGTCACGACAGAAATACAGCAAAACAAGCCCGTTTGCCCACAGAAGGTGCGTTTGGATCAGTGCTTCTTAAATCTACCATGTTTTCTTTTCTGGATGAAGACGGTTGATCATTCAAGGGATTGGATTTCAACTGTTTGCCTTGAGGTTATATTTGCTCTCACTTGGTGCATTATAAACAAAAATGAACTGAGCTACTGTATATTACAAATATCTGACCAAAACCAGGAAACTGGCAGCGTAGATAAAAGTTTCGGTTTCAAAACAACTAAAGACAAAGTTGACGCAACATGATTTAAATGCCAATAGTGTCACAATTCATCAGACGATGACCAACTCACCACTCCATGCTTGATTTCACAACTTTCTACAGGAGAACTGACACGCTCAGGTTTCCACCGTTTGTTTATTTCAGCACCTATGGAGGGCTTTGAACCATCTGAATTCATGCCACAGCATCTCAGTTGGCTCTGAAGGTGGACTTTAACTAGGCCAGTCCTAACCCTTTGTTTGTTTTCCACGCAATGCATTGGTGGCGTTACAAATTGTGCCATTGGAGATTAAAACAAAAGTGTTGCTCAGATCATCACACTACCACCACTGTGTTTGACTGCCGGCTTGCTGGTCTCTGTCTGAAAGGCCATTTCAGTTTTACGTAGATCACTTTCCAAAAAGAGTTACACTTTTGTGTCATCTGTCAGAACGCAACCATGTTTTTCTCCCCCCAAGGTGTTGATTTTTGTTAAGGTGATTGATTGAAGGCTAAAAGGAGATTCTTTGCAAACGAACTTACAAACTGTCCTTCGTCGATCCCAATGACGCAGGCCTTCAGCGCGGCGGAGCGAACGTCTCCTAGACAGGTGGCAGGCACGGCCTCCATGGTGTATCTGGAACGGCAGCAAGATTCGGCAGAACAAGGTTTCATTACAAAATGGAAACTCGAGGATTTTCTGCCTTTAACGTTCTGAAATAAAGCAGTAGTTGATTTTTTTTTTTTTTTTTACATGCTGAATTTTTTTAATTCAGCAACTACAGCTGGGACATGGCACAAAACAATTTATTAAAATGAACGAAATTTACAAAAGAAAATTAATATGGTCGAGCAGTACATATGGAAAAATATGAAGGTGTGTGTGGTTTTATCTTAATAAAAAGATTGTTTTTGTTTGTAAATGATTCATAGTGAAGTTCAAACCCCACAAGGATGATTTGATGCAGTCTATTCTTTTTATTTTGTCATCTTTTACTAAAAATGCACCAGGGATCGAAATCAATTGAAGGTCGTGAACATACATGTTTGTGTACAATAGTTAGAACATTTTCATTTTAATGGAAACCTAGCACATCTCAGGGGAGACGGATCACCGAGGTCAGACCTCAAAGAAAACCAGATAACCACTTCAGCCAGGAAAAGCCGGGTCTCTGCTTTTCATCAAGGATTTGACAAGCGGTTCTGTGATAAGGGAGTATTAATAACTGTCAAATTTGATATTCGTTATCAGGCATACTCATTTTAATCTAGTGGTCAGTGACATGTGACAGGAAAAGCTGCTGTGATTGAAGAATATCACCAGCAGGGGTCAGCTCAGGCTCAGTTATTCCTGCCAAACTGATTTCATCAGCAGCCACTGATTTATTTATGCATTTAGTCATCCATCCATCCATCCATTTTCCGTCACCCTTCTCCCTAACGGGGTCGGGAGTTGCTGGTGCCTATCTCCAGCTGCGTTCCGGGCGAGAGGCGGGGTTCACCCTGGACAGGTCGCCAGTCTGTCGCAGGGCAACACAAAGACACAAACAGGACAAACAACCATGCACACACACACTCACACCTAGGGAGAATTTGGGAAGGCCAATTAACCTGACAGTCATGTTTTTGGACTGTGGGAGGAAGCCGGAGAACCCGGAGAGAACCCACGCATGCACAGGGAGAACATGCAAACTCCGTGCAGAAAGACCCCGGGCCGGGAATCGAACCCAGGACCTTCTTGCTGCAAGGCAACAGCGCTACCCACTGCGCCACTGTGCAGCCCGCATTTATTCATGATAATAATAATAATAATAATGCATGCATTGTTGTACTAAAGAAGGCACCAAACACGCTGAATCTCCACTGCCTTATAATTTGGTGTATTTTTTTCCCCCTCATATTCATCATCGCATCAAGTTTTACACTCGAAGATTAAAAAATATTTGGAAAACAAAAAGAAAAACAGAAGCTTACTTGTCATGTGTGGCCACACCGGAGTCTGAATACCGGGTGTCCTTGGCATATTTGATGACCAAACATTTGTACTGGGCCACCTGGAAACGGCGCACTCTTCTCAGCAGTTCAGTGCTGCAAATTCATTCATGAAAAGCAGAATAATTAACACTCTGACCAAGACACTGGTCAACAAAGGCGTATTAGAGTTGGGACATTCATTTGCACAATTATGCAGCACAAGCATTTATTAAATTATTTTTGATTCAACTATATAATAATAATAATAGCTGTGCTGTGAGTAACAAGATCTGCACTTGATTATATGATTGCACTTGTTTAAATTTGATGAATTCAGACCGAAGTGTCTGGAGATCACATTTGTTGCAATTGCAGTGCAATCTAAATAAATAAAAATATAAAATATCGATCTCTTTTGAGTCCTAAAGAACTTGCCAATTTGAATGTAAAAAGCATAGCAATTGTGTGTTTTGCACAAGACGGATGCGAATGAAAGGCAGAATAGTAAACAAAGCAGAATTGGCGGGATGGCGGCGTTTAAGCGGAAATCAAAGCAGAGATCATCCTCATTTTGAACTGAAACACTGAACAAGCACAGCAATTAAAGCAATCAATATATATATATATATATCACACACTTTGTGTAAAAGTTATAAAAGAACAACTCACCTTTTGCCTGAAAACATCGGCCCAAATATAATCTAAAAACAAGGACAATTGTGTAACTGTTAAACCCAGGAAGAGGCTTAGATTCCCTTTTACATCCACAGCTGAATTTCACTCAATTTTTGATACATTTTAGGTTTTTTTCCAGCTGATACGAACCTGAATCTGTCCTCGGGATTTCCTCGGCGAGTTTTGTAGCCTGATTGGACAAACTGGCGAGTCGAAGAAGTCCATTTTGATTTAAATACACACTTAATAATATATTACAATAAATATAAGTTAAAATACAAAGGCGCTATGCTCCTTGTTGCTAGCACAAGATGTACAGAAAGTCTTTGAATGAGGCGCGCTCATGTCGGATATTTATCCTACATCTCCACCAATAGCCTTATTGTCACGTGTCACTGCGGACCAATCAGCTCCAGCTGTCAGCTGCAACGAGGCGGGCTCCCGCCACTACTGACCAATCAAATTACAGAGCTTTTCTTTTCATTACAGAATGACGGTTTTTGTGTGTGTGTGTGTGTGTGTGTGTGTGTGTGTGTGTGTGTGTGTGTGTGTGTGTGTGTGTGTGTGTGTGTGTGTGTGTGTGTGTGCGTGCGTGTGTGTGTGGTGGGAATTGTAGACCCTTTCCCAGATCCGATTCATTTGGCTCTCAGAAGAACCGAATTTTTTTCCGCTTTCCGCTCTCGAACGAACTCCTATGACTGCAGTCGAAGAATGGATTTTAGCGTGTTAATTTAATCACTTTACAGCAACTCCCAGTAATCCTTTCAAAGAAAAATCACTTAAACGAGAAACTTATAACAGACATATATGTAAAAGGCATAGCAGCTAAAATAGCACACAAACAATGCAACAGTATAGGGTGATATTGTTTCTGTTCCCATAATTTAAGGCTTTGTAGAACATCTATTTCAACAACATATCATTTACAAGGGCTTGCACAGTTGCCTTGTAGCAAGAAGGTCATGGGTTCACATGGCAGCCTGGGGTCTTTCTGAGTGGATTTAGCATGTTCTCCCTGTGCATGCAACAATACTGTCAGGTTAGTTCTCTCTAAAAAAAATTGCTGGATATCAGGTTACATTACATTCTCAGTTCCTGAGATGCAGCTGCAAGTTGAGAAGAGAACAGAAACTGCCACAATCGTCTGTTCCTCTTTTGTTTTCTCTTTCCCTGTTGTCCAAACTCCAGTCTGATAAAACACTAACCAAGCAAAAGGTGTCGTGCAGCCGGTTCAGCTGAGTTTACACAGCGGGACTCTGCAGTCTAAAGTTCAGATCCTCAGCACATGCTGGTCAGATTCACTCCTTCGCAGCAATCCGAGGTATTCCGTCTAAGTAAACGATGCGCTGGACAGAAATGAAGAAAGACGTAAGAGTTTTTTCGACTTTATCCTTTTGTGCTTTGGTTGCTGACAGGAGATAGAAGATAATGTGAAGCTGGAGGAGTTCAGATCACATTGAGCTGTGATTTGTCTGCTTACAGAGTTTTTAGAAACAAATGAGGTTTTCATTCTCATTTGATTAACAAAACAAAGGGAAAGATTTATGATTGTGATATGTTTATTTGAATTGATCGGCTTCGACGACCTTCAAGCAAAGTTTCCCAGTGATCAGACCGATGACTTTGCTCAGTGTTTTACTGGTTGTGCAAATTGTTCAGATTAGTCAGCCATGTGACTCTGCAGAGTTCAGAGTATATAAAGTAAAGAACCGTAAACAGACGGAATCACTTTTATCCCAAAAAGCAATATTATTTTTTAAAAAGAGGAATATGAATAAATGAATACAAGAAAAATAAATAAATAAAATATTTTCAATAGTGACTTATAGCTTGGAGATGAATGGCTTACCAAAACAAATAATTCAACGACCTGCACTTAGGTAATATTAAATTACTAGAAAATGAGGGACAAGCTGCTAAAGTGGACACAAAATCTTCCAGGGATCCTTGGGGGATAAAAAAGAGAAAAGTTTAAATAAACATTTTTGAAATATTCCAACAAAAGTCAGGGCCAATACTTTCAACATGTCCCAGTCTGAAGAGGGGCTTCATTAACGAAAATAACTTCTCCTCTGTCCAGTTGTTGGACTTTCTGGGGAGCGCTGGAGCTTTCTGTTGAAGCTTGTGATGATTTGATAAGTGGTTGATTTGGGTGCAGTTTTAGTTGCAGTAATTGTCTTTCCTGTGAAACTTTTTTTGGTCCAAAGAAATGACGAAAGAAAGTTTCCTCAGTACTCTGAGGTAACTGCTATCACAGAGAAAAGAATTTCCTCCAAGCATCACTCCCTTTAGAGATGATCATTCATTCTGCTCTTCTGATTCAGCGAGTAAGGCAGAGGCAAGACAACTTTATTGTCTCCCTTCAATGATAGGATTATAGAAATGATTGGAGCTCACATGGTAGCAGAACTAAATCACTTTCTCTAAATGATTAGAGGAAATGTTAATTAACTTTGCTAATGATTTACTAACTTTATCAGATGGAGCATTTTAACAATACAGACGCATTCCACTCTGCAAACAAAAAGAACAAAGATTATTATTATTAATAATATTAATAATAATAATAATAATAATAATAATAATAATATTATTATTATTATCAATAATAATAATATTATTATTATTATTCGCAATAAAAAATCTCATAAACAAGTATACATGCAGTCCGGCCGTGTCGCCAGCAGAGGGCGCTGTTTGTTGTGTTTATACCCCTCCCTGCCTGGCGGTGTGCCAGCTCGCATGGCGGCGTAGCGGCTCCAGCGGCGTCTTTCTGTCAACAGGAGCTCGAGAAGCAGTACTCGCCCAGCAGGTGGTCTCACAGGATGGCGGCGGACGACGTGATCAAGGCCCACGTCAAGGCTCTGAAGGAAGGTGTGTTTGTTCACCGGCGACGCGGTAACTTTGTTTTTAATCCGGCAGAGCGACGGGGGCTGTCGGTCGGAGCGCCGGTGTTGTGCTCAATGTTGTGCGTCCGTAAATCTGAGTACATCTGAAAGCCCCGTCGGATAGTTATGAATGAGTTTGGAAGTTTGAAGCGATGTGTGGTTGGGGGGGGGGGGGTTTAGGCAATGACTGCGATTTTATTAGCTTAAAACACGCTAGCTAAGCTAAAACATGTCTAGGTTTTTATTGTTGATAATTAATCATACAGTAGGAATTAACAGTAATTGTATATCCACAGTTGGGTTTACATGTTTACATGCCTGTTATATGCTACATGCCTGCTGTTTCTTATCGTACTAAGAGACTCACCACTAAAATATGACTACATTATATTATTTTTTGTTTTATTTGTAGAAATTTAAAATATGCTTTTATTGAAGATCTAACATAGTAAGATTCTTCTTTCTTCCTTCCTTTCTTCCTTCCTTCCTCCCTTTCTTTTTTACTCCCTCTCCCCTTCCCCCTTGTTCTCATGTGTGTATGCATGTTCTAACATCTTTGATCTCATGTATGTTTTAACACCCTTGTCCCCAGAGGGATGCTGGTGCCTATCTCCAGCTAACATAAACATGCACACACACACACACACACCTACAGTCTCCCGGCAGCCTGGTGACAGACTTGTCCACCAAATTGTAAAATTTCATTGCACTGATTTATTTTTATTTTATTTTTTCCCCCCAACCTGTCGCAGTAAGAAGAGCACAGCCCTAATGATTGGTACATTCCTTTATACACTCCAAGGTAGTTTTCTTGAAGCCTAAATCAAGTTGACAGGTTCAGAAGGAAAACACACACCTCTCTATTGTGTCTGTAGTGCTCAGCTATGACGCTTGGGTTTCCTTTAGTGGTATTCAGGACAAATTTGCTGGATGAATGAAAGCAAAATGATGCTGTTTATGGTGTTCCCTCTGAAGGAGTGACCTCGTCCCCCCACCGTAACCAGTCTGAAGTTTAAAACCTGGTGGAATAGTTCGAATAATGTGTTCAACGACCAGGATAACTACTGTTAGTAGTGCAGGCTGATAATAAGCTATTTCTCTGTTACTTGTGCAGCCAAACACTGAAGCGACATGTTCACCGAATGTGGTCACATCACGCCGTTTGTTAAAAATGTAATAAATGCAAACCATTTAAAATAATTTACATTTCACATATTCCCCAGATTGATTTGAAACGTTTGCTTTAAAGGTGGCTCTTCCATCCTTTCCTTTTCAGTTTTTTGAATTCCGTTCTCTCCTCAGGTACAGAGCGAGCCCGCGGTCTGGCTCAAACTTTAATCAACGTTCCGTACGGAGAGGGCGATGGAGAGAAACTGGACGTGTACATCCCCAAGACTGCCTCTTTGGGTATGGAGCCATGTTTCAGATGTCCCGAATCTGCTCCCCGGGGTAACCAATAACCGGCTGCATGTTCTCTCTCTCTCAGACGTCAACCTTGTCATTTACATCCACGGAGGCTACTGGCAGTTCCTCAGGTACCGCTCCTCACTCAATGCTTCGTTTTCTAATGTAAATGAAGACGTCGGGTTAAAAGAAAAAAAAAAAAACTCTTTGCAGCAAAGAGGAGTCTGGATTCATGGCTGTCCCTCTCGTTGATAAGGATGTGGTCGTGGTTGCCGTTGGCTACGACATTGCCCCCAAAGGTGGAGTCATTTCTGATCTGTAGATAAAAAGTTAATCTGAGGAGATGCGCTGGAAATGTCAGCTGTGTGCTGTGTTTCCCTTTCAGGTAACATGGATCTGATGGTGTCTCAGGTTCGCAGGAGCGTTGTTTCTGTCATTCAGCAGTACTGTCATATCAGGTGACCAAAAAGACATATCAATAGTAAAGTTCGAAGGACGCTCACCACGGTGGACGTTGCTTTCACTAGAATCAGCTCCGGTGTGTTAAATAAGCTCTCTGTGGTTCCTTATTCAGTGGTCTGTACCTGTGTGGCCACTCTGCAGGGGCCCACCTGGCCGCTATGGTGCTCTCCACCGACTGGTCCCAGTACGGCGCCACACCAAACATCAAAGGTAAGTCGCAGAGGATCAGGCCGGCCTCGCCGGTGCCTTCGGAAAGATAGGCTCAGACGTGTCCGGTTGATTTCATTTGTTCATTTTCCTCCAAGGTGCTTTCCTCGTGAGCGGCATATACGACCTGCTGCCCATCTTGTCCACGTACGTCAACGAGCCTCTGAAGATGACAGAGTAGGTTCCATGTGCTGCTCTGTTCCGATTTCCTGGAGTGATCGCACCTGTGGGAAAAAAATAACCTTTTCCATAAACACAGAATCCTTGTTGCACACTGTTAACTGTGTGCAACAAGTTAACAGAAACAACCGATCTCTGCTGACAGAGATCGAGTTTTGCAGATCTTTGTATAGTCCAGACAGTTTGAATGTATGGATTTCAGATTGAGTCGCTGGATTCTGAGTGAGTTTAGAGTTTATAAAGGTAAGAAATGATTAGATGAGAGTTTCAGATTGTTGAATTAGCTAATTAAAATGAGTAAGGCCTTCCAATTACTCAGACTTAATTGGGATAATCAAAAAAAAAATAAAAATGTAATAAACTTAGATCTGGACACGATTGGTTGCTTTTTGAGATCTTTCAATCGACTGGCTGGTTCTGCTTAACCGATTCCTGGACTTCTTCAGTTCTGAATCAACAGAGGGAGAAAATACACCAAAAAAATAGAAAAAAAAGTGGTTGATCCCAGTTAATGAATGACTTTACTGTCGATGCTGAAATGGTTAATTGAAGGCTTAAAAAAAGAAAACGCAGATCTGATTTTAGACGTTTTGAACTCCTGCTGTGACTTCTACGTCCCGGTTCTCCTTTAAATGGTATCGACTGGAGAGCGTCATGCGGGAAGCTGCGGTGGCAAATGTCGTCGTTGGCGTCTCTGTAACCGCGCCGAGCCGGTGCCAGTCGGAGCCTCATTCCTTTGTGTCTGCAGGGAGGTGGCGGTGAGGAACAGCCCGAGCCGGCTGGTCCCTCAGCTCAAGCAATCCTCGTCCGGCTGTCAGATCGTCGTGGCCGTCGCCCAGAACGACTCGCCAGAGTTTCGCAAGCAGTCAGAGGAATACTACAAAGTTAGTGGCCACAGCCGAGAATAAACACTGCTGGGAACCATTTCTCTGTTGTTCAGATTTTTGTGCATGGTAGAAGCATATTTCTACCTCATTCTGTTTTGAAAATAATCAAGCTGCCACTCTGAAATTAAACCAGACATAATTACTCTAGACACTAACTTCTCTTACTTGTGTGCGTGTGTGTGTGTGTGTGTGTGTGTGTGTGTGTGTGTGTGTGTCTCAGTCGCTGGAAGCAGCAGGACTGACCGTGAGCATGGAGGATGTGGCGAACACAGACCATTTTAGTATCATTGAGCAGCTGGTAGATGGAGACTATCACCTGACCAAGGTACACGCTCCCTTCACGTTCTGTTACGTTGGATTTTGTCAATATGGTGGATTCATCAGTGTTTAGCTGGATCTGAACATGAGCAGACTTTTTATTTCTTTACCCTCTCCTGTTGTGAAAAAAGGAGTGTCCACGGTTGCATCACAGAACTGGAAAAAAATACATTTTCATGCTGATCCTGAGAGACCAGCGTTAATAAAATAACAGTGACACAGATCTCCATTTTATTTACCACTGGGTTTTGACTAGGCCTTTCTATCTTTTGATCTCTTGCTTTGACTGGATGTTAAGTGAACTTTCATCCCAGACTTTTGTTGCCACGAATCAGTTTTTTCAGGATTGTCCTATTTTTATATATATATATATATTTTTTTTTATATCATCATCAAAACGACTTTGAACTAATAATATAAACGCTCAAAAAATATTTTGTCAGAAAGAAAAGACCTTAAAAAGACCAGAGAACTATTGATAAACAGCACTTTAGGGAATTTTAAAAGACATTTAAACTGTTCTTTATATCATAACACAATGTAAATATGTTGAGAAATCTGAACATGTTAACTTTATAGCTTGTAACTTTCGCTTGTAACGTCAAAAGCTGCAACTCTTTACTTTGATGGCTTCATTTCTCTGCAGCTCCTCCTGAAGATGATGGGGAAGAGCTGAAGTGTTCAACAGACCTCTGATCAGTCCCAGTTCACCCACAATGAGAAAATAAGCATTTCTCTGTGGTAAATGTTCTTCTTTTTGGTCATTTTGAGATAAATCCAGGCGACATCGGTTGTTCTGACGGTTTAGTTTACATTATTTGCAAATGTTCGTCGTCAAGAAGTCCTAACTGAGCTGTGGATGTTTGGAACACCTTCGCTTCACTGCAGTGCGTCGTGGCAGAATTCACCTCTCGGGCTCGGCCGCTAACAGATTGCCGGACTACTGTGAACGTTGATGTTGTGATGAAGCATGATGCCACTGCACATTAAATGTTTTTGAGCGGACTGCTACTCCACTCAAAAATAAGTCTGACTGGGCTGGGTAAGTCTGACTGATTACTGCTGTTTTTATTTTTCTTTGACAATCTTCAGTAAAAACAGTAATTGCGTACCTTCATTCAACATGAAGGTAGCGTTTTCCCTGAACCTCCAGCTCCGCACTGAGATCTGACCCGGGAGAATCCTGACGTAACACATGATGATGGTCTATAGCTGTTCCTGAGCCTGATATGTAGTTGCAGTGTTTTGATTTCCAGACACGAGGTTTGGTTCAAATTAAACCGTAACAGTGACACTTTGATTTGCACTGCATATTGTAGCATCGCACATTGTTTAACAGTATTTACGCCATGTTCCGCTTATCATCATCGTCGTAGAATACAATAAATATTTATATTTAAGATAACATGTGGTCGGTTGTTTCTGTTTGTGAATTCAGTGACTCATCATTCCATAATAATTTCAGAGTACTCATTACCTTTTAATCCAACTGAACTGTGATCCAAAGAATAGTTGGTTTGGGAAGGGTTAACAAACCAACTATTGTTGTAATTGTTAATATCAGACTTCATAAAACAAATCTAATGAAACGGTAACTTACCAAACTACTTTAAATATTACTGTGCGATTGATTTGTCTGGGAACGACCTCAAAACAAAATCAGGTCATTGCAGATGGTAGTTTCAAATCCGATGGGATTTGTTGCTGTGCTATTTGCAATCTGATGATAGCACTATTCTCTCTAACCATCCACCTAACTACGGACGGAGTACAGTCGCATTGTGTACTGTAGAGAAAAACATCAGAAGTAGAAAAATAACTACTGCATTCCTTCAACTCTAGATGTTTTATGTGTAATTAGGCTAATAATTTAAAACAATGCGCTTCTCTGTTTTGGTTATTCAAACATTGCAAAAACATCTACAATTGTACGGTATGATGTCAAATGTGATAAATGCTTCATACCAGCAATGTTTACAACTTTGTTTTCTATTTGTGTAGACACTTAATACAGAATTCAGGGCGACTCTGACCTTCTGACTTTCCAAGCTGGCATTCAGTGGACTGTGCCGTTCTATTTCTGGCTGGAAATATAACAGTAAATAATGATCTTGAGTACAAACAAAACATAGCAGCCACCGTTGTGACGCCAACCACCATCAAAATACAAACATCTTTAACAACAGTTGTTGCTTTCCTCAATATAATCTACTGTATACATTATATTGCCCCTTTGATTGAAAAAAAGTGATCTCAATTGAGATTTTCTGAATTTGATTTAATTTGTACTTTAAATACCAAAATAAACAATTAAATTTATATATATATATATATCGTTTTTATTTTATTTATTTACTTATTTTCTTTGACAAGAATGACTTTTAAGTGTCTGTTAGCTGTTTTAACACATAGATGTGGCTGCGTAGAAACCACCATGTTTTGTCAATGACGCTAAAGAGCCGTTAGGCGCCCTTTAACCCTCACTGTGCGGTAGGGAGTCCCAGCAGCGGTTCCTCCGGCGGAGGAGGAGACCGTCACCGGCAAACAGGGCGTCGCGAGAAGCCTCCGCATCAGGTGAGCTGCCGGGGCAGAAATGGGGACGCGGGTCGGGCGAATAAAACAAGTTGACGAGCAGCGTCCTCGGTGACCCGGGGCAAAATGTAAACGTCTACTACAACTTGCTGTCGCTAGCCGATGTTAGCCGAGCGGCTAACGAGACGTCTGGAGGTAGGGGAGACACAGCTCTCCGCCCGCGTGAGACACTTGGCCGCGTTCGGACATTTCGGCTTAGGGTTTCAGGAGCTTATCTGTGTTCGTTTAAACCGGCTAATTCAGCCCGCACCGGCAAAGTTTATGAACCCTTTAACCGGCTTTCGTGACCCCAGACTCGAGCTCACGGTGGAATTGCTCCAATTAATTCTCTCGTCGTTTACACGCGACAAAAGTTGTCGAGTATCGATTGAAATAGTCTGACACAGTTCGCCGCGCTCGGCCGATTCGCGACATTAACTGTTGTGATCGCTTTCTGCCCCGTTACGTAACGTAACGTCCCACCGGCGTAAAGCAGTTAAAACCGCAGATGACGCAATACTTACGTCACGCTTGAATATGAACGATATTTTAGGTTTTTGAAAATCACCTGCAGGTAAGTAGTTGACAAAAATATTCAAGAGATACTTAAAAAAAAAACTATTTACGTATATCTCTTTTTAAATTAGGTAATTTTTTTTTACTTGTATCATTTTGTTTTTTCCTCTCTTTTTAGGGAAAAGGGGAAATTAGGGTATTTAACTCCCTCTCATTTTCCTCCACAGAAAATCAAAGCAGGTAAACCAAAAGAAAAGAAATGTTCTACATAACAAATGATAAAACCAAACTATAAATGAAATATGCATTATTTTTCTTTGTTTATAGTACAGGAATATTGGACAAGAAAATGCTTTCAAATATTCCAGTGTGAAGAATCAGAAACAATAAAGGAATCTAAACATCAAACAGAAAAGGCAGAGATTTTGCAACTTTAGTCTCATCACTTTCCTTTCTGCGGGCTTGTTGGGGTTTGCCATGTTTTCATTTACTTCCTGAGAAAGAGTCCACTTTTAATTTTTCCATGTCCCTAAAAATGCATTTGAGAGGATTTAAAGTGCAACTTTCACTCCATTTTGTGGGAAAAATTAATTCCACATCAAAATTGTAACTTTTGCATTAAATTCATCTTTAAGCTGTATGCTGTACTTTCTCATATTAACACTGAAGAACTGTTCTTCAGTACTAAGAAATCCAAGTTACGTTTGGCTGTGAAACCGGAGATGGTCTACAAGAGGTTTAAAGGAAGAAGACCCGCCGAACTCAATTATTCATGCGAACACGAGGTGCCGAACAAGCGGGTTTCTCTGAGGGATGTGTGCAGAGCAGAACGACGTGATAGTAGCAGCCTGTTCAGGGGGAGAGGAGGAATAGGGTGAATAGTTTAATTCTCTTTACGCCGCACAACAAGGTTGAGTTTTGGCCCGTGGCATGGGTTATGTATTCAGCGGCGACAAAAAGCTCTTTTTGTTCCGTCGAGCCTTGAGTGCTCAGTTTAAAGAGTCGACAAGCGTGAACACTTTCAGAGAGAAGCAGCGGATGCACCGGGGGAATTATGTGACGTAAGATTATCTGTTCTACCCAGATGACTTCTTGGCAAATATTCGTGTGAACCTTTTTAAATCTTGTAGAACCTAGTCAGTATATACATATACACTTAACAATTTTAAGTTGTTTCAGGATTAATATTCTGCTTAGAGTGTATATATTTAAATTGTCAAAGATTGTTTAGAAGATTCAAAATCGCTGGGAACAGATTTGCTCCATTTGTCGCTGTTTGGAGTAACATGAAGGGTCACCTTGGCCCAAAACAATAACACATCTCTTATTTCAGCAGGTGCCACGACTCTTTGCCTATTTAAGTTTCTGACGGACATGAAACGGTTTGAGAATAACAGTCTGCTAAACTTTTTAAGTTGTCGCAGGACAAACAATAAAGTTAAATCAAGGAGAGGGAATTTTGTACAACAGATTAGTGTAAAAAATTATAAAATGGATAAAAAAAAAAAAAGACAAGTGTATAATCTTGACAGCAGTTCAACACGTTAATAAATGAAGGCAGACAGCAGAGTGAGGGTGTGCTGGTTCTGTTCCTGGTGGTTTGGTACGTTCGTGGAGTTCTGTTCCTGTTTGGTATGCGGTCTGCTCAGCCCAACAAAGCCCTGTTGTGAAGAAGGAACAATAGGAACAAGAGCCCATTTTAGCAGCTTGCCCTCCTTCCAGTGGATATTCTTTTCCAGCTGCTATTAAAGTAGTCTCGTACTTCAAAAAACCTCAAACTTTTCAACTAGGTTTTACATTTTGTGTAAGCCTGCCGATGTTCCTCCTTGTTCTTCTTCTCCAGGCGGTGGACGTTTTCATCTCCAACCCACAGCTGGCTCCAAGGATGAACCCAACACTTCCATGAACTCCTTCGGTTTCGCAGTGCGAGGCCTCCCCCTGGCCTTGGCGTCCATGACACAGGCCACTGCCTCCGACCTGCGCTTCCATCCCAGATGGAGAGCACTGATCGTGACCGCCCTGCTGGCCTTGGTGCTCATGCTGTACCTGCACCGGACCGTAGGGAACACAAACGCACCAACCAGAGGTAGTTTTCAAACTCTCAGAGAGGAGGATGTGAGTTCACAAAGACTCTCTTGGTGTCTAAAGAGGAAAAAGCCCTACAATGACACATACCCGTTGAGTCCACCAGAGAGGACACCGCATGGCATTCGCTACCGTATAGGAGTGATTGCCGACCTGGACACGGCGTCCCAAAGCTCCAAGGGTCAGACGTGGTTTAGCTACATGAAAAGAGGCCATGTGACCGTTTCAGAGAGCGCGGACAGACTGGACGTGGAATGGGATGCGGACACACTCACCTTGGAGAGCAGTCTGGCTGAGAAAGGACGAGGTACGTGACTAAAATCCTGCTTCTACGTACGGATGTGCATGTTCATATTAATATGTGGCGCAACGCTGTGCCTGCAGGTATGGAACTGTCGGAACTGGTGGCCTTCAACGGTCACCTTTACAGTGTGGATGACCGCACAGGCGTGGTGTACAGGATTGAGGGAAGCAGAGCCATTCCCTGGGTGATACTTCCTGATGGCGACGGCTCCGTGTCTAAAGGTCGGTGCCGAGGCTGAGGAACGCCAAAGATTGACGACAGTTCCTTTTAAGAAAAACAAGAACTGAACGTTTAGTCGAGAACTTTAGTACCTTCCAACTGTGTTCATAACTCCTTAACTTTTTATGGACCATGATTATGCCTCAACCTAAACCGTTCCATGGTTTAGGTTTGTTGTCCTGTTGGAAAGCAAACCTCTGAGCTCAGGACTGTCATGTATTTAGCTCCGTCTTTCTTCCCTTTAACTCTGAGTTCTGCCTGATCTCTGTCAAAGAAAAGCACCCTCACATTATTATGTTGTTTTTTTGTTTGTTTGTAAATGATTGTATGAAAGGCAGGAACATTTGATTAGGGTCAGTCAGATGTTGGTGGTCAAAAGAGTTGTCTGTGATCGCTGTGTTGTTGTGACTCAGGTTTGGTGATGTTGGATATCAGGACGGCCTGTGGAACAGCAAAAGCAGTCGGTGGTGAAGAATAAATTTTTAAGCTTACAAGTCAAACAATGCTGATGTTTATTGGACTTTCATAAGTTTTCATTCATAACGCCCCCTGTTGCCCACCTGAGTAGCTTCAAGCTCCCACACAGGGTGATATATTAGTTTCCGTACACATATAGCCATAATTGGATGTTTTATTTAGAGGCACCAGCGTACAGGACACTGACTACAAATCCACAAAACATCACAGATTGTCTCTTGAAAACTTGAAAAGTCGAGAATCGTCTTCTTCACTTTTGACTTTGGTTATTTAGTTTGGGTTGGTCTGTCACACAAAATCCCCAAAGCAGTCTATTCAAGTCTGTTCTTGAAGCACTAAGTTGAAGAGCGAGGAGCACTTTTCCAAAGAATTGTTTGTGATTATATTTGACGCTTTCATTTTCTGTGCAGGATTCAAGGCAGAGTGGCTGGCAGTGAAGGACGAGCACCTGTACGTTGGAGGTCTGGGGAAAGAGTGGACGACGACGTCCGGGGAATTCGTCAACAACAACCCCGAGTGGGTGAAAGTGATCGACTATAAAGGCGGCGTGGAGCATGAAAACTGGGTGCCTTATTACGCCGCCCTGCGGAGAGCTGCAGGGATCAAACCACCAGGTGCGTGTCTGCCGTCGATACCATCCGACGGTTGCGCGAAAAGACTAAAAAGCGTGGCACCTAAACCTGAGCCTTGTGGAGCACCAGTTTGAATCGTACCATTTTGATGAAGTATTACCTACATTTACAAACAGAAGTTCTTGTCAGGATTCATGTTTCTTCCTGAAGTCATGTGTTTTATGTTTTACTTTAATACGACTGGTTGAAGTAAGTAGGTCAGTTCCTCCCCGGCGAGCTCGGTAGAAGCTTAACAATGGTCCATTCTTTGGATTTACGTGTGCCGCAGCAGGAAAACATTTGAAGCATGCTGGCCAGGGGTCACCAGCATCAAAGCTGTAAAACTTTAGGAACAACTTTCTGATGAAAGCTGCTAGGCCACCAGCCAATGTCTGTGTAAATCAAACATTTTATTAAAAATGTTTATTGTAGGAAGCAGAATGTAATGTTTGGTTTTTATGGATGCTTCCGTTGACTTTATCTGACACAAAATGAAAAAAATGTATTCATAGAATAAAGATTTGTCCCGCTGTGTTCAACATAATGAAACGTTTCTGCCTTAAGGTCCGGGATGAAGTTAATTCAGTTTTGTGACTAGAAACGATCGTCCCACTCAACATATAACGTGGACGTGCGGCAAAGTTCGGTCAGCGGCAGGGTAAAGTGTAAATGAAATCCTCTTGCGCTTTGCAGGTTACCTCATCCATGAATCGGCAGCTTGGAGCGAGCGCCTCCAGCGGTGGTTCTTCCTGCCTCGCCGTGCCAGCCACGAGCACTACGAGGAGACGGCCGACGAGCGTCGAGCCACCAACCTCCTCCTGTCCTGCCCCGCGGACTTCAGACACGTGACCACGCAGCGCGTCGGACCTTTCAACCCCACCCACGGCTTCTCCTCGTTCAAGTTCGTTCCCGACACCGACGACCAGGTCGTCCTGGCCCTGAAGTCGGAGGAGGACGCAGGCAGGATCGCCACATACATCATCGCTTTTACACTGGACGGACGGCTGCTGATGCCCGAGACCAAGATGGGAGACGTGAAGTACGAAGGGCTGGAGTTCATTTGAAATGTGGCAGGGCGAAAGTTTCATATCACGTTATGCCAGCTAGAGAGCGTGAAGGGTGTAACATTTTCTGAAAGGTGAAAGGTCAACAGAACAGCTGTGAAAAATGTGCTTCTGCTGATGTCTCCCGTCGTCAAACACTAGAGTCAAACCTACGTCGCCTCGGTGCTGCTAGATGTTTTTTTATTTATTTCGTTTTGAGAAGAGACCCGACTGGAGTTGAGTCTATAACAAAAGGGACGAAAATAAAGTGCTTTTAAAACAATAATCAGGATTTACACCAAACATCAGCGCTAAAATATGAAATTGTTTTATATATATATATATATATATATATATATATATATGTTTAAACAGTTAACAGTAACATAGCCAGTGTTCTAGTATTATTTAAATGGGAAATGGTTTGTTCGTAAGGCAAAATGTGTTTTCCCCTTTCCATAAGGTGCTAAATATTTTTTGATGATGGCATTCTTCATTACTGATTATGACAAGCACAGCAGTCTTCTTCACTGTGGAGGATTTAATGTTTTAGAAAAAAAATGTAGTTTATTACCACAGGCGTTTCTGCCTCATATCGGTGCACATTTAAAGAGACGGCTGTCTGCGTTTCTTCATTTGTTTATAAGATCTTTAGCTTTCATCATCAAATTGGATTTATACCAGGGGTTTTCAAGTCTAAATACTTAAATACACTACTTAGAAAAACAAACCCCATGAGCGGAGATTTGTTCTTTTGGAAGGCTTGACATTTACCAGAGTCATGACACTCTCCAATGCTGGATGTGAACCTTAGTTCATTCAAATTGTTTGATTTCTTTGCACAGATTATAGACTTGTTTGGGTCAAAGTCAGAACCATTCCAGAAGCTCGATATCGTCTCCTTTCACTCTAAATCCTAAATCCTGTTCTAATGCTTCATATCCTGTTGGAACCCAACTGTGTCCAAGTTTCAACCATTTAGTTGTAGATTTGAGGTCAAGAGAATGTCTTCTGTTGTTGTGTGCAATGCAACAAAATGGCCACACAGCATGCTGCTGCCACCACCGTACTTCACTGTTGCTATGGTGTCCTTTGGTTTTTGCACAAAGCCTCATCCAGAACCTGTTTGAGCCTGTATGTTCCTGTGTGGACTCAAAGTAATCCAGAGTGATTTCAGACGTGCACACCCACTTTTCCTTTTTAATTTCAAATGTGTTTATATAATCGCTCCACACTGAACAAACAGCTCAACTGAACAATTTGTTGTTATAGCGTTCCTACTTGCATACATTCCATTTTCAGTGTTTTATATGTATAAATTTGCCTTTAAATCACATTATAAGCATATTACATTTGTTTTACTCAAAATATCAACAGTAGTGTAGCTTTTTTTTTTTTTTAAACAGGCTTTTCGTATTCAGATGCAGTGAAAGCTCATCTCTGTGCAGCGTCGCTCAGCTGATCACTCAGGGTTCAACAAATGGAGAAAGAAAAAAAAAAAAGTGTCCTTAATCTTAAATCCAGAACTGTTCATGTTTTACTGCTGAGAAGCCCTGAACTTGGTCATGTTGTTTGGTGATCCCTTCATTTGTAGAGGAGACATGAAGCACGGTTACTGAACGAGGCAGGAAGTTTGTTGTTGCTGATCTTTGTACATCTTTATTTCCTTCTCCAGAGTTAAACTTTTTTATGCTTCTAAAGTGAGAGAACAAATCTAAAACCAGCTATTTAATCAAAGATTAATTCTTAATATATTCTCATTGTAGTGTCAAAACAACAAATAAAATGCATTCTTTAATCGTCTTGGTGTGTGTGAATGTGTCGCCTTGATAAAAGTCCCTCTGAACTTAGAAACGCTAACGATTCACTGTGGACGTTTCCAATTTATTGAAAAAAATATCCTTGCAGAGACAACGTTGACAAAACGTTAAAAGAGAAGGCGAAAGATTTGATTCAAACTGATGAGCGCCGTTTACCAACATCCTGAACGCTTTCGCGTTACTGGAACTTTGTTGCCATGACGACGGCATTCTGAGGCAGACTCTTGCCCACGGGAACGTGCTCGAAGGAGCCGAGCTTAGAGTAAAAGTCGAGCATCCTCCGGTCGCTCTGCCTCAGTTCGCAGAAAACTCCTCTGGAGCCTGAAAATTAAACGAGAGTCAATAAGAGTCTGTCTTTGATCAAGTTTAACAAAATACTTTCAATTCAGGAGTGCACATTCAGACAGGTCTAGTTTCAAAAGCAAGGTGAAGACGATCAGGATCCGAGGCAGCAGCAGAACTACAGCATACTTCTACTGAAGTAAAAGTAAAAAGCAGCCATCCAAGAAATTACTCCAGCAAGAATAAAGAAGTATTTGGTTTAAAAAAAAAAAAAAAAAAAGACTACTCAAGTAATGAGGAACTGATCAAATCATCAATAATTTAAAATCAAAAATCAAAATGAACTGAACTAAAATATGTTATGTGGAAATTCTAGTTTTAAGGACCAAAATAAGAGTCTAAAAAACTTTTACAAAAAACAAAAAACAAACAGTTTTCCAAAAATATTTTACTCCATATAAAACTTTTAACAAAAACTGCAGGTGTATATCTGGTGACTTTTAAAGTTAAAACAAGCTCATTCTCCTTTCAGTGAAATTACCCACAGTGGGAAGAGTCAGAGTAGCCAAACTTCATACCAAAATGACTCAAGTAGAAGTAAAAAGTGCAGCGTAATAATACTCCTACAAGTACATTTTACCCAGAAAGAACGTACCTATTCACTCCCCAACTCTGATCATGACTGATGTAAAGTGAAGCTGCAGGACCGGAGCTGGGCAGGTTCTCCTTCAGACCCAAATAGATTTGAGTTTTACCGATTAGCCCTCAGAGCTTTGAGTCAGGACGACTTACCGCTGCTCCTGATGGAGGACAGCAGCTGAGTGACCATACGCCTGGCCGGGGATGGATCAGTGACCCGAGGCAGCACTTGGACCACAACCAGGGAGGGGTAATCCTCTAACAAGGTGTCACTTCCTGACCTCTGGAACCGCAACGCAACATTCGGACGAGTCAGACTTTGTTTATTTCCACCAACTGTTTCAGCAACTTACACTGGGATCTTAAGTTTTGACCACCTGCTCTGTGCCTGCAGCTTGTTTGGCATCGGCGAGCGCCAGCGCATAACCACAGACCCCGATGTCATCCTCCAATACAAGAGCGCACGCAGGAGAGGGGGCGACGTCCCCGGAGGACAGGCTGCGGACGGCCAGCAGAGCACGTTAAAGACGCAGAGGAAATATTTGCAGCACAGATACTGATGGCGAGCTGGCAGCTAACAGCTGCTGTGGATATTTTATGATTTCATTCCTGGGGATAAATAACGATTTCAAGATATTATGCCTGAAAAGAAAAGTTAAAAAAGAAAAAATAACAATAGAAGTGGGTAAAATGAAGCATCCTTACAGAGGGAGAAGTTCAAAGAAAAGCAGTGTTATTAATTAATCTGTTATCTCCTCAAACATGAGCACTTCCTTCAAACAAGCAAGAAATTATCCCGTCCCAAATTCACATCTTTCAAAGTAAAGCCAGTACAAGTTTAGGGAAACAAAGTATAAAACTCGAATAAAAAAAATAAAAAATGTCTCGGCTGGCTATTTTTTTTAAAGGGAACTCTAATTTATATCTAGTTTGAGAATATGTAGCCACTCTTTTGGTGCCATTTCCCCAGAAACTAAAACAATAAATATTTTTTGGGGGAGCTTTTTCTTACCGGTCACTGATGAGTGTCGGGCTTTGTTCCTCTCGTCTCTGCATCTCCTTAAAAATCTTCTGCACCTCAGCCTAACAGAGCAGTTTTCACGTTAGGTCATACGTTACATACGACCCAAACGGTGCCTCGGCGCCGGCCCTCACCCTGTCGTCGCTGCAGTAAGGACGTATGCAGTAGACTGCGGTCATGGGAGGGTGTTTGAATAGATCCCTGTTTCCATGTCCTGGAAGCATCCTCTGCAAATTCAAACGCCAACGTTTTAACTTCCACTTTCTCCGACTTCGGTTTCCTCGTTTCCTGCGGGTGTCGAGTCATTACCCAATATTGTTTTGGAAGAAGCCACTACCCTGGTTTGGTTACCTGGAACTCTCCGGAGAGGCCTCCTCTGAAGCCCCACGGCTCAGGGTCGTCGGTCAGAATCTGAGCAGAGGGTTGATCCTGACCTCCTGCGGAAAGAAACACACGATATAAACTTTAATAAACACCAACTGGCCAGCTAACATGTACAGGTTTTAATAATTTTGGTTAACTTTGACAATAGTTAAAGAAAATAAAACACAAAACAGGTTTTTATGTAATCGCCGCCATTTATTATGGGGAAGGCTCTGAACTTTGATATCCAAGCAAAGTAAAGAAAAGTTTAGTGAAAGGAAAACATTTGGTAACAAACAATTTTCTTGATGAAAGAAAATTTTGCATTTTATCTGGACTTGAAGCTCCAGAGAAAGAGCCTGACGTCCAGCGTGACGTTTCTACAGCTGGTGGTGATTTTAGGTGCCTTGTCATCAGCTGATGTTGGTCCACTTTAATCCCACAGATAATCTGTGGCTTGTTGTCAAGGGAACTGCAGGGCTGTGACCTCTTGTCACAGCAATAATAGGTTGGGAAACTAGTCACAAAGAACTGTGTTTTGTATCACCAAATTGTACCCAGTACCTGCATTTAATCATATTTTAAAATTTTTTGATGCTCTTAATGAACTAACAGAGGATAAAATAGTAAAGCTAACAATCCTGACAATATGGGCAGTTTTGGGTGTGTTAGTCATAATTGGATAAATCTAAGTTCTTATTGTGATTCGTCACAATAAATTAAAAACGGTACGATACATGCCTTCAGCAATATAAACATTTTTAGAGACAAAATTTTGTATTTTTAATCAACACCAATAAAATCTTGAAATGTAATAAAAAAAAACAAAAAACGTATAAAATATATGTTTTTAAAAAATATTAATAAAATAAGCTTCTAACGATGTAAAACCTTTACATCATTTGATCATTCTCATGATGCATCCTGCCTGCTAACTGTCCTTCCAGCAGAAAAGGTTTTCCCACCGAGAGTCTTGACGTAGGCCCGAGCCAGTCCGACGCCGCTCTTGATGTCGCAGATGTAGTTGTAGAGGTCGTACAAAACGCTGCGGTTCGGGACGTTGGACAGACGGTTGAACATCTGCACCACCACCTCGCACATGCCGTCGAACTTCCCTGCCCGGCCGCGCCACTGAAATCGAACGGAAAGATTTCGTGAAGAGAACTCGGATGCTTCAGGAGGCGTTTAAAAGGACCCTGCCCGACCTCTTCCGTCTGCGCTGCGGCGGCCTCACGGTGGGTTCTGAGCCAGTCCAGCTCCTCCAGCATGCTCCTGGCCGTGGCCCCGTGCTCGTACGGCAGGTAGAAGAGGTCCGACAGCAGGTTCAGGTCGTCCAGGGTCAGCGGCTCGGCCGTGTACAGCGGGTTGTCTCCCGGTCCGGGAACGTAGAGGCTCTCGGCCACATCCGTCTGCATGGGCTCCTCGTCCGGCGACGCTTTTCTGAGCCGAGCCGACCGACAGGCACCTGCAGGCACGAGTCGATTGGACTCCTGTCTCGCTGGTTTTCCTGAATTTTGAGCCTGGCTGTACTCTACCTCCTGGCTGATCTGCGCTCATGAACTCCTGCAGCCAGTCTGCGAGGGCCAGAGTCAGGGCTTCCTGAGGGCTGTAGCCTGGAGGCAGAAACAGAGAAGGTCGTTCTCAGGGTCAAACCACATTTAACTGACACCTCATGCAAATGATGATTAGAAATCAATCCAGACTTTTGTGGGGTTTTTTTTCCACATTTATAATTTTCTTAAAAAGTTACGGATTTTGTCACCAGTCTGATTGTCTCAATCTCAAAAGTGTCACTCTGGGCACAGTTAACCCTACCTCCTCTTCTTCTGCAGACATTGTATGCAGTAAAGAAGCCCCACAGGACCACAGTACCGCTACCATGTTTTATTAGAGTGTAAATCGTAACTGTGTACTCCAAGGACAGATTGTATCTCTATGTCTTTTGAGTGCGAACAGAAAAGGGGAGGGGGAGGCGTTTAGCTGCTCTGCTCGGAAAGCCCTGAACTAAAAATATCAAAACGTGTCACAGAACATTTTCCACAAAATTTTAAAACCCCAAAAATGTCCCGTCAACAGGGTCCAGTGTGTTTCAAATCTTGAATTACCTCTCATTTTTTTAATTACTGTTGTCACAACTGCTGTGCTTTATTTATCAAATTGTTCAACTTTTATGTATTTTTAATGTCTATTTTTGACTATTTGACACATTTTGTGAATACCTTAGCGTCCAAAGCTTCAAAGATTTTTGGATTTTCCAATCTTCCTTAAAAAAAAGGTTGTTCGGTCATACCTGGAGACTCGTCTCTGGTTCAGTGTTTGGACACTACAATGGTATAAATGTGTATTTTTTAAAAATATAATTGTACTTTATACTCCTTAGTGATTTTAATAAAGAAAACACTGATGATTCTGGAAGGTACCATAAACCAGGAGTCTCCAGTTTTACCTGTAGATGTGACCCGGTGCCCCTACATCTCACCCAAGTATAAGACAAAAAAGCAGAACTCACCCGTTTTCGCATCACTTCCTCCTCCGGTAGCTGAAGATCTGCACCATGTTGCCAACGTGTGGATGGCCACGAAGTTCAGATAAAACTCACAGTTGGGGTTTGTGAGCACGCCTCTCAGTTTAGGAATCAGCTCGGTGGGTCGGTCCTTCGTAAAGACGGAGCAAAGCCGATCATTGACGAGCTCAAGCAGGCGGCGGAGCCGATTCTGCTGACAAATACCTTAAACGGTCCCAGGAAGAGTCGCTGGGGATCATAGTCATTGGCATGAATGTTGTCCCAGATGACCGGCGCCCTCTTCAGGACCGCCGTCACCTCCTCGATGGATTCGACTGAGATTTTGTTGGACACCACTTTCGGACCTGAGGAACAGCAGCAAAAGAACTGAATAGATGGGCCCGATCTCTGACTAATGAACGTGGAAATAAACCGACTGTAGCCCCACCAGTCCACAGTATGTCAATCCCAGGCAGGAGCTTTTCCCCAACCGTCTGCAGATATGAGGACTGAGGCACACTGGGGTTGCAGAAAGCAGCGCAGTAGTCTGGAGACCCAAAACGAGTCAGAACCAGGGCATAAAAACCCCCAAAACAAAACAAACACCACATTTAAGCATCATTTGCTGTTTTAGAGGAACCTGACCTGTTGGGCAGAAGAGGAAGATCTTGGCGTCTCTCAAGTGCTGGTACACCTCGTTGGTGACGGCCACCTGGGCGTGGGCGAAGGAGCTGAAGGCCTGCTTGTCCGCTGGACACATCTCGGTCTCGATGTCGTCAAAGAGCAAAGAGAAGGACCTGCAGCCGAACTCCTTCACCTGAAACATGACGGCGGTTTGAACAACACGCTGGGTCGCTCCGCAGGATCAATTCGCTAAATCTGAACGACGCCACGGTGAATTTACCGACCGCACTTGATCACAATTTGATGAAAAGAAAAAACTTGTTTCTGCCTTCAGAAACAACAATTCTCTTCAAGCAGAGAATTACAGAAAGATATTTTTGATCTGCTGGTAGGAAGAGATTTGAGTCTACAAGGGGTAAGAACACGGCCTTCTAGAGTTTTCACACCCTTCACTGTTAGTTTTCTATTCTACTGTCTATATATTCAGTACTTTGCAGATCTGCCTGTGGCTCCAGTTATAAAGTCTTTTTGAGGTCGGTCTATATAAACTGACGCTTTTGCTCATTTCTCCATTACAAATACGTCGGGATTGTGCAGACTGTCTGCAACCGTTGTTTTTTTTTTGTTGTTTTTTTTTAATTCTCAAGCATGTGATCTGTACTTTGACTGGGCCATTCTAACACAAATATGCTTCGATCTGAACTAGCTCGGTTCTATGCCTGTAGGGTTGTCGTCCTGCTGGGAGGCGAAGCTAAAAACTCCAACTGGCTTTCTTCCACGACTGGCTTGTTTTCAGCTCCATCCTCCACGTTTGTGGTTGCAATATGAGAAAACCTTTGAGCCGGGAGGAAGTTTAGGCACCGTGACTCAAAAGGTATGACAGCTCAAGGTTTTATGCCCACTCGTAAAGCAAATCCTCTGGGAACCATAAAGCTATTTACGGTCAGCGGTTTCATCGAGCCTGTGCCTCGGCTGCCAAAGTCCTACCTGGTCCAGCTTCCTCTTCAGAGCTGCGACCTCCCTGGGGTTGGAGAAGGTGATGTCCAGGCCCGGAGAGATTGCATAGATGAACTCCACCTGGTTCTTTTCGGCTGCTGAAATCAGGGCCACCAGTTGCTCTGGGAGAAAGGGAAAAGATGGGAGGCATGTTCCCCGATTTGTCTTGACAGTTTTCCAACACAGATTAGCTTTAACACACTTCCTGATAATGTCCAAGGATGAGATCAGGCCACAAGAGGCAATTTTGTAAGAATAACGAGGCAGTAAAACCTGAAGGATTATCCTGAGATTAGACCATAGATTCAGAGGGTTAAACATCAAACTGTAGTCTGAAACATCCCTGATAACAAACAGAGATGCACCAAGCTTAGCGTTTAAACACTGTCTCCACAGAGATAAAGAGGACTCAGGGTGAGACTTTGAATTCTGTGATCATTCTGTAAATCATTCAGTAAAATTGTTTCTGCGTTGATGTGGCCATACATTTAGTGTCACTATCCTGCTGAAAGATCAAGTTGGTGCTCCATTTACAGCCAACTGTCAAAGGCGAGCAGGTTTTCGAGTATAACAGGCCCACAGCATCACAGATCCTCCGTCGTGCATTACACTGGGCATGAGGCGTTTTCACATCTGAAGTATCCATTGTGAGAAAGTTTAATCTCATCTTCTTGGCGTAAAGATTTAAAACTTGAAATATTAATAAAAAGTTTGAAGAGCAGCCATTTTCTTGCAGACTTTTCCCTACTTGTAAAAACGAGCACTGACAAACTTTGTTCTCGTCTTGCGTTTGCCATTTTGAAGAGAAATTATGTATGTCTCATAACAGAAAGATGCGGATTTGTAATTTAGAGCTTCTTGATATAAAAGCCTGCAATGAAGATGCTAAGTTAGCATGGGTGAATTGAAAAGTTTATAGAAAAACAAAGATGGGATTTTTCAGAATTGTCAATCATTCTACTGCAATAACAGCTTTGTTCACACACTTTCACCAGTTTCTCTAAATTGCCCTGAGCTATGAGGGCGTGTATCTGTGACGACCTGGTGACCCGTCCAGGGTGTATACCCCGCCACACCTCAGTGGTAGCGGCTACAGCCATCGGATGAATGCATGAAACTGACCTGCCTCTTCAGGAGAGTATAAATCTCTCCAATACATCCGGTGTTTGTAGTCGTCCTTGGGCGCGTACAGGTAGGTGTTCAGGCCCCACTTGTGCTCCCTGGGGGAAAACAACATTATATCTTGCATTAAATGGAGTTTTCAATTTCAATATATGGTAGGACAATTCCATGACTTATAGGGGCAGTCGCACAGGGCCGCAATATTTAAGGAGACAACAAAGATGAGCTTTGTTTTATTTTAATTTAATTTGAAAATCATAAAAGTATAGTCAGTTTATTTGGAAACAACACAAAGTTATTGGCTGGACTTTATATCCTTCCCATATATGGTACTGGCTTTTGATGCGCTTTAATGTAATTTGGACAATGAACTTTCCTCAGGGGCCCAAACAGCTCCAGCCCGGGGCCCACATCATTGTAAATCCGGCCCCGTCCCTCAGTGTGACAACTCTTCCCCCCCCTGCAGCAGTTTAGTTGTTTTAGTCCACTCACCTTTTAAAGAGCTCTGTTCTCTGCTCCATGGTCCACGGGCGCCCATAAAACCCTGCATCCAGCAAAATGTCAGCTTCAATTCACATCATCGCCACAAACAATAAACAACTATAAACAAGCAGGCGGTGAATCGATGTCGATTTATTCGTCCCATAAGTCTGACTGATGAATGACCTCACCTTCCACCACCCCACTGATGAAGGGCCTGTCGGCCCGGCCAGGTGTGGACATGTCCCCGGTGTGACTCGCAGCCTTCTGGCCTCTCTCTCTCTCGCGCACACGGAGCTCACGACGGAACTGTCATGGCTTCCTGCGAGTCCTAACCTTTGCTTCCCCCCCCCCCCGGTTTATGACTCCCGTCTTATCGCAGCATGAGCGAACAGAACCTGCTGCAGCAGCACCGCTCTAAAGTCTAAACCCGTAAACAAGCGGGCGGAACCACAAACTTTCCTCCTGTCATCCTTCAGGTGCTTCAGGTGAGGCGGCCGTTAGTGATGACGACACGAGAAGGGGGCGGAGTTTCGGTGGAGGCCAGTCAGAGCTGCAGTTTAACCCTTGAGTTGTCAAAAGTGACCCATCACCTTGTTTACCTGGAGAAAAATTACACTAAACTGTAATTTTACGGCTTGAGAGTTTATGACTTTTCCTAAAATTGACCCCGTCATTAGAAAAAGCGATCATTTGTTTTTGTTAATATTTCCATGTGGGCTGTACTCCACCAGGGTACAAAGACTGTCTTATGGGTCATTTTTGACCTGCGCATTATAAAAGCATTTAAGCACGAGAAAAAGAAAAAGTTCAAAGGCCAAAGGACAAACTCTCTCTAATACACACCCCCAAACACACCTGCACCCTTTTCCAACTACACACACACACACACACACATATCAAAGAAACTGGACTGATGTACAAACTGAACTTGCGTTTGACCTGCACCTGCCCTCTCACTCTGCAGCTAACCCCTCACATCACTAAGTTCCCAAACAAAACAGAAAACCATATCCGACATAATAAAAACAAATTATATATAAAGTTTATGAAAGTACGCTGAATCTGATCTGGTCGAAAGAAAAACCTGTTGATGTCTTTTGGTGTTGTAAAACAAAAACACATGATAAAAAAAAATGAATTGAGTTGATCAACATCAGCTTGTTTTATCGTGCCAAATAGATTTTGAATTCAAAATTAAATTATAATCCGCTTTATTTTGGGCCTTTTGTTAGGGCGGATCAAAAAACTTGAAATAAAACCCAGAATAGAAACAATAAAACATCTTTATTTTGATATAGAAAACTTTAAACATGTAACTTCGTGTGTTGGAATGTAATAAACATGCAGTAAAACATATTCAGTGCCAGAGCGCTACATAATGATGCTGTTCAACTGTACAATTAGTGCTGTACTGTCATGTACAAGTCAATAAATGCAAATGTGTTCAGCTTATTCATTCAAACCTGAAAACACCCAAAACAAAAGTAACAAAACAAAACAACAAAAAAAAAGACTTTGCTACATTATTGTGAGGTTGATGCTCTCGGCTCCAGAAAGTCTCTCTGGATGATCTTCATCCTGCTACCTCTTCAGTCCTCTCTGGGCCTGTTTCAGCAGCGAGTCAAAGTCCAGGTCTTCAAACCTACTCCTGGGGGGCGGCGGCTCTGCCTCTCTGTTAGCGTCTGAACAACAGCATCCATTTAGGTTAAATTCATTTAAAATTATTATCTGAGCCAAAATATACAAAAAATGCTCGTTTTGCCTTTTAAGTGGCAGTATGCAACTTAAAAAATATTTTTTTTACATTTTTGTTTTAAACTGTCACCATGTTGTGAAGCAGTCAGAACCAGGCGGAGTGTCTTAGCGATGTCAATCATTCTTGTGTATGTGCTGCTAACCCATCCCCAATTTTCTCTGCTACGCTACAGCCGCTGATAACGGTGGAAAAACTGTTTTCCTGTAATGTCAAGTTGATCCTCCATTAACACATTGAGTAGTGTGTACACGAGGATGATTGACAGCACTAAGACCTTCCCCCTGACTTCAATTGGTTCTGAGTGGAGCATTTCTTCTTAGTAGCTCAGGTGGAGGAGCTTGATTTCTTCAGATTATCTGTCTCATGCTACACTGTCACAACATAAACATTTTAACAAAAATGTAAAAAACTTACTTATTTTTAAAGTTACATACGCCATCTTTAATGTTGGGAATTGAAAGAAATGACAGTAAAATGGCACTGAACACAAGGTTTTTTCCAGGAGGGAACGCTTCTCACCAAGATCAGCATAGTCAGAATTACAAAACTGCCTCCGACCACCGAAGCAGAGGTCAAAGGGCAGCTCATCGGGTTGTCTCAGCTTCCCGCCGTTATCGATGGCTGCGAACGCGTCCTCCGTGTTGTAGAACGTCACAAAGCCGTAGTGGTCGCTGTGGGGACCAACAATGGGGTCAAGTTAATGCGGTCCAACAAGTCAAAGAGTCGAGGGGAGAGTGACTTTGAGAACTGACCTGCCGTCTCTGAAGTGAAGCGACACGCACTCGACCTCTCCGAACTGAGAGAAGCGTTCCCTCAGCTCGTCGTGCGTCATCGTCCTGCGGATCCGGCCGACGTACACCACCCTGCGTTCGTCCTGGGTCACATAAATCAACGTACTTTCAGCCCTCCGAACAAAAACACAACGGTATGAGATGGAAGGAAATGTACCCACGATGGCTTTAAGTTTCTGAATCCTCATGTCCCGCTCTCTGCTGCGCCGCCTGGACTCCCTGCTGCTGCAGCGAAGGAGAACACAACAAAACTTAAAACATGCAGCTCATTGTGATTGTTTTTAACATACAGCTACAACGGTGTAAAGGCTTAACACCCTCCTTCAAAGCAGCCGTGCTTCCTTGAAACCTTTTCAAATAGGAGTGTCACCTTGGAGATCACCAAAATAAAACTTTTTACATCAAGTCACCCTGCGTTGACGACGACCCAAGACTTTTACACATTACTGTGTGACGAGGACTCATCAAGAAAAGTAACTCACGCAGACACATCCCTCCAGCGCCTGTGGTATATTTGTGGAGAAGGCGATCGGGATCTGGACCGGGACCAGGACCTGGATCTGGACCTGGATCGGGTCGTGCGGTGACGCCGGGGAGGCGAGGCGCAGGAGGAAGGGGAAGACGAGCAGGAGCTGCTCTCTGAGCGCCGGCGGCGGATCCTGTGAGGAACAACAACGTGAGGTCAGAGGAGGAGGCGGCGGCGGCAGCTACACCTGAGGACGACGAGAGACGAGGAGCACCTGGGCCGTTTTGGAGAGCAGGAGCAGGACGAGGAGCTGGAGCCAGAGTCCGAGCGAGGCGACCTTACCCGGTACCTCCTCCTGCTGCGTCCCCTCCCAGGAGGAGTGGGCGGAGGCGTTGGGAGACCACACAGCGCCGACCTGCTGTCGTCTCGGCCGCCCCTGTCTGCAGCCTTTCTGGGAGAAAACCGCAGAGCTTCATCTGTACTCGTTTCTGTCTCTGAACCCGTCCTGGTTTGAGCCGATCGACGGTTCGCTGAAACGTGATCCGCCGTCCGCTCCGGTTCTGCGGCGGCATCGGCCAGCAGCTGGGCTTGTGGAGGGCAGCGCTCAGCAGAACCGCAGTAATCGTGATCGCAGCACAAATACGCGTAGATCTGAGCCGAACTGTGAGCGGCGGGCGGCTCCGACTGGCTCGTCCGAACCTTCCTGGTCGGAAGCGGGCGCGGCTCGATGATCTGAACGAGCTTCAGAGACAGACTTCTGCATCGAGTGGGCGGGTTCCTTTGGGAGCTCAGGACGACCTCGGTGTGCAGAGGCTCGGGGACGTCCAACGATTGGACGTCTTTCAGACCGTCCCGAGGGCTCGATGGCTCCAGCGGCCCCACAGTGGGCTTCAGCGGTGATGTGGAGGTCAGCTCTGGTCTCTCAGGCTCAAGTCTGTCCAGGCCCATCCGACAATTCGACTCGCTGGATAAGGACGAGGAAACAGGAACTGGCTCAGGCCTGTTATTACAATTGCCCTTGTCCATAGCTGAAAGGGGGGGAAAAAAATGAAAAACGAGAAAGTGAGAAGATGGTTTAACACTAACAAAGAAATCAGAAATATTCATGTTTCAAATCCTTGAAGAATCTTGAATAATTTGAGTTACCACAACATTTAATTTCTCTTTGGGGTCAATAAAGTATTTTTTTTTAATTGCATTTCAACAAAAAAATAAAGAATCCTGCCACAACAAAATTTAAGAGCCATGATTAACACATTTAAGGTCAACTTCCATTTATAAATAAACTAAAGACATATTAATGCTGTAACTACCCACCTTGTGTTTCCTCAAACTGCTCCAGCAGGCTGGTCAAGTCAGCAGCTTCAATACCTTCAAGAACAAACCGAGATGAAAGGATTTATTTTTTCCTGGTCTTGAAAACATCATTACATTTAGTTTAATTTGCCTTGATTAGCTGTCAGTGAGGTAAATTGGTCCCTTGTGAGAAGACTATAAAATAAAATCCTTTGTTTTCATTAAATCAATCCAGAAACTGGACCTGGTCTTGTTTTTCTCCATCTCAGATGAAGTGACCCGTCCTCAAGAGGCTTTACCTGATTGATCAGCAGCACTGTTGTCTCTGCAGTCGTTCTGAGGCGGTTCTGGATCCATAGTGTCCGTAAACTCCTCCTGTGACATCACGTGACCCTCTGTGGGAGGCCGATGGAGGCGTGGCGTGATGGCGGTAAACCCAAAGTCTGGACTCAACGGCCGCTCTGCTCGGCTCAGATCCTGAGGAGATTCGGGGTAAACACGTGGCGGCATCTCTGTCAGCTTGGTGTTTACTTCCTGAAGCGGCGGGGTGTCCACGGCTTTACTGTCCTCGTTGGGAGGGGAGGTCCTGAGCTTTGGTTCTGAAGATGTCTCATAAAGTGCTGGGGATTCATTTTGGATCTGTTGTGGATGCTTGCTGCTGCGCAGTCTAACGAGGACCGGATTTGGAGGATCGCTACTGACGTGCTTTGGCTTCTTCGCTGGACTTCTCCTGCTGTCTGGTTTCCTGCCGCTGGGTGTGGCTGAGTGGTCAGGCGGTGGGCTGGCAGGGGAGGTTCTGGCAGGGGAGGTTCTGGCAGGGGAGGTTCTGGGTTCGGGTTTTGAGCTCTTCAGCCTCCTGTGATGTAGATGGTTGTGTGGTTTAGCCTCCTTTAACTTAACATGTTGGGTGAAAGTGCTGAACTCAGCTGCTGTGTTTGGTCTCCGCAGGGGCAAGATGGGGGGCAGCTCTTTGGGCAGCTCAGACACAGAGGGCCACCTGGTGGTGTAATTCCTAAGTTCCTCCACCGGGGGTCGTCTATTCTGCCGGCGCTGCCTGTACTCTTGCAGGCTCAGTGATTTGGTTCTCGTCTCGTCTTTCTTCTTCTCTTGTTCTCTGTTGTTTCCTTCTGAGGGCTGTGCTGGAGGTTGAAGTGCTGAACCCGATGGCTCTTCGAGCGTTTCCCTGCTTTTCTCCTCAATTTCTTCTTCCTCTGATTCATCAAACGACGCCACGTGAACAGGACCAAAGCTCACCCTCTTCTTCTCTCTGGAAGTCTTTCCATTGAGCAGTACACTCTTCAGGGGTGAGCCATCCCCTCTACTTCCACCCTCTTCCTCCTCCTCTGTCTGTTTTTTAGGTGCCTCATCTTCAGACACGACGTTTATCTCTTCGTTGCTGTCTTCGGAAGGCCGTTCATACCGCCACACCTCTTCCTGGGAGAAAAGGGACTCGCCTTTCCTCGGATCATCCTCTTTCTCTACATGCAGCTTCAAGCAATAGGGGTGCATGAGTTTCACCAAACTGACGAGGGACGTCGAGGTGAAAACCTCCACTTCCGCCTTCGCCCTCCTGTTTTTGGAACAGAGCAGCTTCTGATTTTGTTTCTTCAACATCTGGGGGCGACCATTCCTCTCCACTTTCTGCTCTCCGTCTGAACGGGTTCTCGAGGTTTCGTTTGGTGGCTTGGGTCTGGGTCGAAGTCTGAAAGAAGGCGAGGTTTCCTGAAGGGTAGGAAGGCAGAGGTTGAGGGTCAAAAATAGTTTCTCGGACAAGAAAAAAAAAAAAAAAAATCTATGTTGAAACAACACCCCATCAACACCAATCGACAAGGTCCTGGCAAAATGTCAAAGAAATGTGTATTTATGCCAGCGTTTTTAGTCTGCTTTCATCAAATTCTAATCCATTTGCCAAGAAAGTCCGGTTCGCTTGGGGAGGTATGAACGCGCAATCAAACTCTGATGCAGACCAAATAAGAGATCTATGGTCCGCCTCAAAACCTAAGTCTTGGTTCTGGTGCATTTTAAGAGCCCAGCTGACCTGAGACTGCTCCAAAAGCAGGCAGCTGACTACAGTGCATGGCATTCTGGGTAAATATATATATACATACAACTGGTAAAATCTGACAGCACTCCATTTTTCTCTACATTCTGTGAAGGAGGAGGTTGGACTAATGTCTTCTTCTGAGGTGTTAGTGTCGTTTCCTCCTATGGTTCTTAGTGCAGGAGGTTTTTCAAATAGTTTGGATAATTTGACAATGCAACAGTCAACCAGCTGAAAATGTAATAATTGTTGCAGCTTTGGTCCCCAATCAGAGTCTACCAGACCATCAGATTTGAAACACATCCTTTTCAGATTTAGCTTTTCAGCTGAGAGGGTGTTTTGATTACGTTTTTCAAATTTTCCTCTCAACTTCCTCTTTTACATCTCCCCTCTCCTGAGTGAATTTCAGCAGTGGAGCATTGGTGTTTTTGCATGTTACATCTACAGACAATAAGCACCTGCTTTGTCCAGCTGCAGGATTGTCGACGTAAATGTCGACGCGAGTCTTGTTCAGCTGATTTTCGGTATAAACTTCTGGCTCCTCATGCTGTCACAGCAGTAACACTTTACAACCTATATAAAGTCACTGCAAAGTCCACGGAAAGATGCCGGTTTAAAAACTTCAAAGTGACTTTGTCTCTGCACTCTGCTCCGGTCCAGACTGAACTCCTGTGTCCTACAGCAAGAAATGTGTGATTTCACAGCAGTAACATTGTGAAGCTGAAGTATAATCGCTACAGAGTCTGTGAAACGTCCGGATCAGTAATGACTGTTTTCTTTTGTTGCCTCTGAACGATTGTGTTGAGAAATATATTACTTTAAATGGATTGCTAAAAGTAACTTTGAGAGGAAACTTATTACTTAACACTTCACTGAAGTCGTTTGTTGTGTCAATATTTCACCTCAGATAAAGAAATGTTAATATTAGTTATTAAAAGCCCAAACTGAAGATGGCATCGATGTTCATGACCGCTCCCACCGTCATTTAGCTTCTCCCCACCTGAAGGCGTGGCTCGACTGTGCGCTCTGCTCTGTGCAGCAGCTCAGTGTTTGGCACGACGTCAAAAGGCGAGAAGATCCCATCGTCGTCATCATCCTGCCCCACTCGGTCCAGCATCTCAGTCAGGGCACACAGCAGGTTCTCATTTGCTTCCTCTGCACCGTTATGGCTCTGAAAGAAAAACCCAACATCCACACATACCCGTCTAATCATGTCAGCGTGATGGGGAGAGCTAGTTGGTAGGATAATAGTGCAGACTCTGCATGTCAATGTTACGTTTCACCTCATGAAAAACGGCAGAAACATCTGAGCCAATTGTAATATTATCGTAACATAATTACAAATGAATTGTTTTGCTGATTGCCTGCTGGCCATCATTAAAAAGATCCATAAAAATAAGTTACGAAGGAAAGACAATCTGGGTTACATTGTCGACATGGATCTCTTCAGACATGGCAACCTTTCATGAACTACTTTAATTCCTTGAGGACAATTACATCACACTACATGCTGTTGTTTATTTTTGTTTGTTTTGTCCCATTCTTTATTGAGTTAGACTTAGGGATAGAGATTAGTTACAAGCTGTTTATAAATATACACACATATATATATATATATATATATATATATATATGGTATATATATATACCATTTGATCCATATGTCAAACTGCATGTCAAAATTAAAGGAAAAAATTAAACTGCAAAGAACTGATTATTTTTAGCTGAAAATTCACAAAATTAGCAGAGGGTCAAATGCTTTCATCAACAAGCTTCAACTCTGACCTCTGGTGAAACAGTCGAGTCTTCAAAGATGGCCAAAATGGAGTGGTCCACATCCTGACTTCTGCTCAGGACCAGCTGGAGGGAGAAACAGCTCCACGATTACACAACCAGCAAACAACACACACCTTTCCCTCAGGTGATGAGGAAAGCCCAAACAGTAAAAACGGCCTCTTCCCAGGAAGTTTTAAGACAAAACTCCCCAATGTGGTTACATTTTTTTTTTACCTGTAGTCATAAATTCGTGTTGCAGTAATCAGTTAAGTACTGAAGGCTTTTGTTCAATAGACTGTTTTCTAATAAATGCATTGATAATGGTAGAGAGGAGGAGGAGTCAGCTGTAAACACAACAAGGCAATGGGCACTTTAAACTTGTCAATAAAAACAATCAGAGTGCATTTCCCTTTTGAGGAGAAAAATCTGCACATTCTTCTTGTGGCGTTTGTGAACCGTCAGCACGACTGTGAACCGGGAAGACCTTTAAAACGACAGGGATGCTCCGGAGCAGAGTTCAGCCTTTCCTCAGGAACATCCTGTCCTCCTGTCGTTCACATGCGTCCCACGCGTTCACCACCCACTCACTCAAAAACACCAAGGCGTCCAAAGGGGGCCAATTAAATGTCGGCAGAGTTAAAGGAGCTACTATTAAGGTGTTAAAGCCGGGTTAACTGATCCACTTTAGCCGTGTTCCTGAGCTCTTCCTCAGTAGTACTACAGCCACGTGTCGCTATGCGCGCATGTGGCCTCGCGGACCGGCGGAAGCCGCATCACGACAGCGGCGAAAAACCGCCCTGTGCCGCTAACTGCTGCCGGGTTGTGTTAGGCGGGGGGACGGGTACCTCATTCAGGGCGTCGCGGGACGGACATTCGCTGTTGCCGGTAGTTAAATCGCTCTCTTCGCCCCTCTTCCGCGCCGCCATGTTGCTCCGCCACATGGTCCGCTGGCAGGCCGGACGGGGAGACCACGTGGTCCAACTGGCGGGAAGCGCGCAGCCGGAGCTGATCTCAGATCAGGTTGTAAGCACCGCGCGCATCGGGAAGGGCGAGGCGGCGAATCGGAGTCTGACTCCGGATCAGCTGTCCGGCTTCTTCCGCACTGCTTCGGCTTTATCCGCCGAAGACGAATCTCATTTAACCCCCGAGGCGAATCTGATCATTAAAGAGGTCATTAAACACGTCAAAAAGTCATCATTGTCAGGGGCGAATGTATTTAAGATTAAATAAATAAATAAATAGATAAATAAATAAATAAATAAATAAATAAATAAATAAATAAATAAATACGAAAAACCTGGTAGTATTGTTTTGCCTGTTTTTTTTTTTTGTTTGTTTGTTTTATTCTATACGAATTGCGACCTCTGGTGTCAAAATCATCATGACAATTTATTTTAACACTCCGTTTGATAATTATATTTTAATTTTATCTTAATACATGACGCATTATTTATATTTTTTGCCCTGTTTTAGCATTTTTGTTCTTGTTTGAGCGGAGTCAAATGTTCATTATATATTGTCTAAAAAAGTGCAAGTATTTCAAGTACACAAGTGTTATACACTTAAAGAACATTTAAGTGTATATATATATATATATATATATATATATATATATATATATATATATATATATATATATATATATATATATTCCCCCTATGATTCTGACAAGTTGCTCAGGTTCTGCTTTCGGTTTCTTGTCATATTAACAGGATTATTATGTTTCCGAAAGAACGTTTCTTCTGACTCGGTGGTATAGCTCAGCTGCTTAGTTGAATCGAATTGAAGCGAATTGAACAGAAAATTGTGAAACCGCTCGCTGCTCGTTTTGACCACCAGATGGCGGCATTGCACAACAATGTCGCCTGTTTTCCGTTGACCACACAAGTTGTAAATAACTTACTGATTGATTGTTACGTAACTCCGCCTGATGAAGGTCAGTTTTTAAATCAAACGCGATGTTCACACCCTGTGTGTGTCAGCTGAGAGCTGTGACTGTATGCTCAACCCAACCTGTTGTGGTGAGCATACTCTGAGGAGTTGACCTTTTTGCCAAGAGTCATGGTGGGGTCAATGGCTGCATTAGACTTGCAATATAGCCACGGGCCCATATTTTGAAAGGCCTTTTTATTTTTGAGCCGCTGCGTTTTGAGGCGTTTGGAGCGTTTCCGCTCCATGGTACGTCAGTCTGTGTGAGTTTTCTTCCCACATCAGTCTTCATCCCTCAAACCATCTCCTGCCTTTTGGCGCACATTCCTGTCTGAAACGGGGCCAAAACATCCTCCAGCGGGTGAGGAGCTGTGTGTTCAGGAGTGAGCATCTGAGTGTGTATGTAAACCTGGGGGTGGTGCGTGCGTGTGTGTGGAGATCAGTGTAAGTAGGTTACCTTACTGCAGCATCCAGCACTCAACCACTATGTCAGTACATGGCCCCCCACATGCACAAATGCATTTAACTGACTCTACAGTCACTGTCCCATTTTTCCACTGGTTTTTTTTTTTTTTGTTTTTTTTTCCACAGGAAATGTAAAAATTCACCCACTCAGTGCCATTAGGCTCCAGAAAGCAGAGTGCCATCTTGGTCTGTGGTGAGAGAGGAGTAGGAGGAGGAAGCTTAAAACAAAGCTAAATCATTGCTCTCCCCTCTCCTGTTCAGCTCATCCCTTTTTCTCCCTCTTGACCCCGTGGAAGGACTCCTCCGGCGCTCTTTTGGCACGTCTGAATTTTTTAAGAACCCTTGAGCTCCGAGGAGTGAGGTTTATGTTTTCATCTCCCAGTCTCACTCACACTTGGCTGCATTTGTGAAGGTTTTTTTTTTTTTCTTTTTCTTTTCTTTTCTACGTGCCTTCCAGTCATCTTGGCTGCTCAGTCATGCAATGTTTTGTGTGTGCACTTATGTGACCTTTCTACTATTGTGGGAGCCATGTGTTTAATAAAAAAAAAAAAAAAAAGGAAAGAAAAAAGAAGGGAAAAACACTCTGATCTTTTACTCCACACCAGGGGAAATAAACCCACAACTCGTGGGGCTTATACTACTTCAAGTCAGCTAAGTGAGCCGCCTTTGTCGATGTTTGATTTTTCTTTACTTCAAGTGGGCTGTCTTCTTCTTCTTCTTGGCAAAGAGGAAAAGAGGGACAATGTCCTCCCAGAAGGCTGAGAGGACGCCAGTTAGCGAGAAGTGACATCCTGACAGCGACACAAGAGAAGGACGTTTTGTCACGTTTCAGCCACAAACATCATCTGTGATGCGTCAACTTGATGTGCAACAGTGAAGTGGGAGGAAAATAATACATAGTTTTAAATCATTTGAAACATTTTTGTGCACCAAAATCTGAAACGTGTAGCATAAATAAGTTTTGATTTGTCGAATTTTAAACGTCACATTTTCATCAGCTGATCGTCACGATTAATAAATAAATAAATAAATAAATAAAGGTATCAAAACATCAGACTTGGTCTAATTAATGAATAACGTGTTTCACTTGGTGATGGAGTTACCCAAATAAATTAAATTTTCAATATTATTCTAATTTAATGAAGGGGTCTGTAGATCTGTACTTTGACTGGGTCATTTTAACGCATAAATATGCGATGGCTCGTAAGAAATTTTTATTAGTAGTAGTAGTGACAGCATTAAACTCAGAAGTTGTGCAAAAACAAATATGCTGAGCTCACGAAAGGAGTCAAAAAAAAAATTAACTACAAGGAAACAAGTCATGAACTTAACACACCAACCGACACAAAGACAACAATCACTAACTAAAGGAAAACAAAACGGTACCGTTAAGTTTGTTGATAAGCAAGAAAAAAAAACTACAGAAGAAAGTCAAAAATATTTCACTTAACATAGAAATGTTTTGCAGAAAGCTACCTTAACCAGAGGATTCCCACTCTCCAGTGGGAGCTGGTGGTGCGGGACCATTAACCCTGCATGTGTTAAGCTGCACTGTGCTCCGGTCACCATCTTTTGTCTGTAAACTCTGGGGTCAGAGGTCACGAGGGGATGCTGAGCAGAGAGAAAATCAGTGGCGAGATGAATTGGTAGGAGGCGGTGACTTACAGGTGTGTGGCCGCTCCTGCACGCGCGCGCTCAGCCACTCAGCACGGTAACAGAAACCGACATCAATAATGTAGCTGAGAGAAACAGGATGCAGATTCAGCCTGAGCACAGGAGTTAACAGGCTGGCCGCAAACAGCCTGTCAGTCCGGGTTCTGCCCTCGGGCCGGATGCGCATTGCGTTTATTAAGATAATTAGCCAAGCACAAACGCTTTTTTAATAAAATGTTCAGTTAGTTTCTACACGGCCCCACAAAAAAAAAAAAAAAAAAAAAACACATACAAAATGTCCACTTTATCTCATAGGTCCACCAAATACTTCGCCGAAAGACTTGACTCTCCAAGTGTGAGACAGATGAGATGACCAAACTGATGCTTTTACTTTTCCTCCTTAAAGAGTTGTTAGGTAGTTTTGGCAGGCCTGTCAACCGCTGGGAAGGTACAACACTGTTCCACGTTTTCTCCGTTTGTGGATTATGGATTCTCTTGGTTGGGGCTTTTTCAAGACACTTCAAGTTTTCAGACAGGTGCTGGTAACAAGTGAGGGATGGGGGAGGAAAATGTTAAAATCCCCGTAGCTCTCTCAAGTTTTTCCCACCTATCAACAACCACATATCAAAGGCCAGAAGATCTTTTTCATTTTGACTAAAGCAACATCCACCGCAGCTCTAAGACAGAAAATTGCTGACTACAGTCATTTATTATTCGCCTTAATGGTCGCCACATGGCAAGAATCAATACGCAAAGCATAAACATGCCCATGACGTAAGAAAAGAAAAATTATAATTAACGTGAGTCTAACATTGATCTCTTGCAAACTTTCTGTATCAGCGAGTTGTGCTACGTAGCTGATGCTAGCTTGTAAACGGAACGCTTCCTCTATGATTCAGTCATTTTGACTGTGTTTACAGGCTTTGATTTTCTGCTAACTGACTGTTCAGATGTGTGTGTGTGTGTGTGTGTGTGTGTGTGTGTGTGTGTGCGTGTGTGTGTGGGTGTGTGTGTGTGTGTGTGTGTGTGTGTGCGTGCGGGCGGGCGTGCTTGTAAATCAATAATTATGGCGAGGTGTTAGACAGCTTGCAGTGTATGCACACATTAATCTGAAAGTATGAAGTTGTTTCTATGAAACTGCTAATGTAGGCACATGTATGTGTGAACCACAGCTTTCATGTGTTAAAAAAATGTGAGTGTGAGTTGAAGCTCATCATGCTTGTGCTATCCTTTTTCTGCCACATTGCCATGGTGACAGTGCCCTCCCGGGGTAATGGGGACGAGTGCGCCAGAGCTATTTATTCTCTCTTTCTCCCTCTTTCCTTCCATCGTTCTTTCCATCTCCCTCTGGCCCTTCTCTCTCTCTCTCTCTCTCTCTCTCTCTATCTCTCTCTTTCTCGTTTTCTCGCTCTCTTCATTTTCTTCCACCTCTCTCCATCTTCCTTTGCTCTCTTCCTCCTGCAGCCTCACCGTCTTTCCATCTCCCTCCTTTCTTCCTTCCTCGGCTCTTTCTTCCTCTCTGTGATTGGCTTAACACTCTCCTCCTCAAAATGAGATAGTGCTTAATGAGACAGAGGGTGAGGAAGAAAAGGAGGGGGTGACAAAGAGCAAGTGTTTTTCTTTTTTTTTTTTCCTATAAAAAAAAGAGGGAAGGGAAAATTTCTGGAGGAGGAGATTCATGCAAATTTGTGTTTCTTGTTTGGTGTAAAAAGAGAACATGAATGCGCACCTTGTTCTTGTGTGTTTTTATATTTGGATATTTGGCTCTTTTCTGTCTCATTGCGGGACTTTTGATTCTGAATATATGAATGGGAAGAGTGAAGTACGTTTTTCTCCACTTCCTCTAAAAGTCCTGCAGAATATCAGATATTAATTCATCAACACGCTCAGGGTTTTTAGCTCAGGTCGTTCGAAGCTCCTCAATCGGTCATAAATGTTGACACGCAAACTTTTCTTCACAGCTTTTTATGTCAAAGCCACAAAATGTTTTTTTTTTTTTAAAGAGCTTAAGCGGTAGAGAAAGATAAAGTGGTTAGTAATCGTGAAGTTGAGTGAAAATTAAGGACTGTATACAAATTAAAATTGGACCGCACATTTGGTATTTCCAACCCCTTTGCCATGAAACCACCAAATAAAAGCCACTGCACCCAACTGACTTCATCAGTATGGATGAGGCCGGTCCATGTGGACCGCCATGGTTTGCTGGAGAACATAAACAGAGCAGAGAGTTAAGTTACAAAACAGCACCTCAATCTGGGGGAAAATCACACGGAGGTCTGTTCAATTCATATTTATGTGAAAAGAAAAGAAAGAAGAAGTCTGGCACAGATTTGTGTTGATCAGTCACGTGAAATCTCAAAGATGCAGTTTGAAGTTTGTTGTAAGTTGACAGGAAGTCAAAAAAAAAAAAAACAGTTTTAGGGGTGTGAGGACCACCAGGGTTCTGTTCGTTTGGATTTTGCAGAAAAAAGGAACAAAAATGCCAACGCATACCGACAACGCATGAAACAACCGGTCCAGTCCAGTGGGGCGCAGGGACAAGACCACCAAGAAAAAAACAATCATCTCAAAACAAAGATTCATTTTTGATGCGTATTATTATAAAAGTCTTGGGATTAATGAAATGACACAATTATTACAGATTCACGTAAAGGTAAAATATGGACTTACAACCTCCCTTTAAGCTAAGCGGTTGTCATGACGAGCAAAATTACAAACATCTAGGTGGAGAAACGCTACTCTGGGCCACACACACAGTACAATGCAAAAAAATAAAATAAAATTCAAAAGGGCACCTTTTTTCACCAGGGGGAAAAAAAAAAAAGTGCAGGAGCTCTAGCACCACCTAGTGTCTGTCTGTGCACATCTCTGACAAAAAAAAAAAAAAAAAAAAAAAAAAAGATAGAAAAGATAGTTGAATCGTTTTTGACATATTTTGAAGGCCTTAGATCTCCCCCAACTCTCTCTCACATGAACAAACTCCAGCATTTATTTAACCAGGGAGGGAAGAAACGAAACGGTGATGGAGGAAAAATGAGACGGGATGATGGGAGACGGTAGGAGGGAAAAGGTGGAGCGGAAGAAAGAGTAATAAGGGAGGGAGGAAGGGAGGGAGGGAGCGGAGATAAATGGCTGAGCAGACGGTGAGATGAGTGAAGTCAGAGCGCAACACTGTGTGACACACTGCAGACGGGAAGACTAACGGAGCGAGAGGAGCGGAGGAAGAGGAGGCACGTCACCCCCCCCCCCCCTCCCTCTGGTTTCTCCCCCCTGCCTCCCCCGCTGTGGAGCAGACCTTTACTGGATGGTAACAAGCCACTCGGACGGCTGCAGGACACACACACACACACACACACACACACACACACACACACACACACACACACACACATATGAAAGACAGATTTGTGTTGAATAACATTCTCTACATATTTTAAAGGTAAAAAAAAAGAAAAAAAAAAGGTTGTTCTCTGAAATCAGCCTTCGGGTCACTTTGACAGTCCTCTCTCTCTGTGACACACACACACACACACACACTCTCTCTCTCTCTCTCTCTCTCTCTCTCTCTCTCTCTCTCTCTCCTCCCACCTGAGCTGTAATTTGCAGGGCTGATGAGGGTGAGGGCAGAGCAGAGGCAGGAGCAAAATTCGCCAGACACACTAACACCCACACTCTCTCTCTCACGCACACACTCTCTCTCACACACTCACTCTCTCTCTCTCACACACACACACACACGCACTCTCTCTCTCACACAGACAGGCGGCTGTGCAGCTGCGCCGTTTACAGCTACAAACTGTGGGAGAATCTGATCCTTTTGTGTGAGTGTCTGTTTGCTCTCTCCTAACCTCGTCTTTCCCCCTCTTCTCTCTCTCTCTCTCTCTTTCTCTCTGTCTCTCTGTCTCTGTCTCTCTCTCCACGTCCCCTCCCTCTCTCCGTGCTCCCTGTTGGTGTATCGGTGTGTGTGTGTGTGTGTGCGTGTGTTTGTGTGTGTGAAACGTGGGGATAACAGACGCTTATGTGAGCAGCCTCAGTGGCTGGCTGGCTGGCGAGAGAGAGAGAGAGAGAGGGAAGGAGAGGAACGGGATAACAGAAGCCTCCTCCACCACCATCATTCTGATCGGATCCACACCAGACATGTGAGAAGATGTCCGTGGGCGGCTGCGCGTGTCCCGGTGAGTGCACCGCTGCTGACTTTATCTGCTCGGTGTTGTTGTTGTTGTTGTTGTTGTGGTTTTGGTTGGCGAGTGCAGCTGCGGGGAGTGGGGGTAAGAAAAAAAATGAGGAAAAAGACCCCCACCCCCCCCCTTTCCAGGGGCCCTGAGGTCCTGCTTGCAAAGACTCATGGGAGGTTGACCTCTCTTCAGAAGTAGAGTAGATGGAGGAGCAACATGTTGTCTGGCTTCAGAGTGTGGAGACGCGAGGAGATGGAGATCTTCGTTGGCCTGCCCACATCTGAGCATGAAGTTGCTGCTGTTGCTATGGAGCCACGAATGCAACTTCTCCACTTGTTTGCGTCGCTTGGGCAGGTGAAAAGTTGGCACTCCTCCTTCGGCTTGTGGAGGAAGAGAAAGACCAGAGTGTGACATTCGCAGGGCAAAGCTCAGCGGCGTGGATCAGAGGCGTGCATGATTGATTGTTGCATCTTTCCTGCCCCCATCACCACCACCTCCACCACCACCACCAAGGAGCTATTAATGAATGTTTGATGTCTCACGACTCGCATGGGAGTTTGTCATTTAGGATCCACGAAGAGGCTGATGAGCAGGAAGTGGTGGGAGAAGCAGATTGGATTAGAGAAAGTGTCTGACACGAGAAGCTCAGATGCATGTCTTTGCGTCCATCATCGCTGCAGCTTCAACATCTGTGACGATGATGGATTTACCATGACTTTAAAATGTGTTGACACAACTTTGGTTTCCCACACTTTGCCCTTTCGCAGCCAAACGCTTCCATGCATTTCGCTGGTGCTTCATGTGATAGACCGGCAGAAAGCAGCATGGTCGAAAAGTGAGAGGAAAATGATGTTTTAGCAATAAAAACCTTGAGGTCAGTTATTTTTACTGGCACGTTTAACTTCGTTTACAGTCTGAAAATGACGTCTCGGACTGTAAATGAAACTTCATTTGCTTTTTTTGGTTAATATCGGAAGAGCATGAAAGGGTATACATTTTCAATTTTCTAGTCATTGTCCCACAAATTTTAAGTAGGATTTAAGTTTGGACTCTGATCCAAACCCTACGTGTCTGCAGTGCCGCGTCTTCCTGCTGGAAGTTGAACATCCACCTCAGGCTCCACAAGACTGTTTTCTTTGATTGTCATTGCTTTAGCTCTTCCCATTTTCTCGTCCAATTAAATCATCTTCCCTGTCCCACAGCATGATTATGCTACAATCATGTTTCACATTTTACCAATATTTTAGTTTTCTCTCATTCATGAAGTTTTGCATGAGGGTCAGGAAGTTCAGTTTTGGTCTCATCTGACCAGAACTTGTGGCAAACTTTAAACAGGACGTCTTTGTTGTTGTTTTCTACGATGCTGTTCTTCTTGACACGTTCCATAAAGTCCAGATTTGTGGAATGCGCATCTAAAAGTTTTCCTGTCACCAGATTTCACTACCTGAGCTGTGGCTTTCTGCAGCTCCCCCAGAGTTGCCGTGGGCCTCTCTTCTCTGATCGATTCGCTCCTTGCCCAGCCAGGCATCCATTTTTTGGTAGATTCGCCATTCGTTCTTCCTCTGAGCTCCAGGAGACGTTCAAAGTTTGGGGTGATGTTTGACACCCCAACCCTGCTTCAAACCTCTCCACAACTTTCTCCCTGATCTACAAAGTCTGGTATTTATGCTGGATCTTATTTAGGGAAACCAGAGCAAATTCACAACTCTGCACTCCTTTGTGTTGCTGTGTCACAGAAACTCCCAATAAAACACACTTCAGTTTTTGTCTGTGCTATAAAAAGACGTTTAAAAGTTACATTTGTATGATTGTAGTGTGATGCCAGCTGCATTTCCGTTGACCGTATAATTGCGCTAATTGGAATTCCGAAAATAAACTCTCTTAATGGAGACGGGTCGATTTAGGAAAAAAAAAAAACGTTTTTTGATAGTTTTTGAGTCTGAAGATTTGTGCATTTTGCAAAACTGCAATGGAAACATTTTTTTTTTTTGCACTTCGCACGAGTCATGTGGGAGGTTACTACTGGCAGAAAAGACGAAGAAGACAGCAGGAAGTGATAGGAGGAGGATGGCGCCGCATGTTTTTAAATGTTGCAACTCATTCGCGTGGGATTTTGATTACATTTCTCTTTTGAAACGGAAACGCCACAGTTGCAAAAACTGTGTTTTCTCAACACACGGAAAAAAGTTTTGCGCATGTGTGATGGAAATGCAGCTGCCGTTTACCGTCCACTTTAAATTTCTTAAAGCACAACTGTTATAGGCCTACGTGTTGCAATGACTCATGCCATTGCTTGCTGCCTGGGCATCGCGCCGCTCTTGTCTCTGCCGTCGTGTGAACCATTCGTTGGCTCTCCGTTCCCAAATTACAAGAGGAGTCCAACCAGTGCTGCCACAGGGAGCTGAGAGGAACCTATCCATCCCATGTCACCAAAACTGATAGAAGAATGACGTCTGAGAAGCAAAAGTTGTGTTTGGGTGACAGCAAACAGACGATCCTTCTCATCGCATTAACTTTAATCAGTCTGAGGAGAACAGAAACAAGAAGAATTGCGGTCTAGAAATAAACCCCACCGCTGCTGAGCCGGAGGCAGTCTATTATTAAGTGTTACAGCGATTTATGTAGCACCCCCTGATAGGAGGTGCAGGATGTTGAAATATAATCCTGACGCTGAAAATCTATTCATAATCATGACAGATGTGCCTTCATTTCTGCAGTACGGTGTAATATTTAGCAGCGGGAGGGCAGAAAAGTAAAGCGCGGCAGAAGTTGTGTGGAGGTGGCCTCGTCTCTTTCCCCCTCCATGCAGGACCACAGCAGCCGCAGCGGTCAAACCTCAAACAGCTCGTGGATGAGGGAATTTACCCGGGCCGCTCATCTGGGATCACGTTTCCCGACTTTAAAAAGACGTAACTCTAACCGGTTCCATGTTCTCGAGGTTCTGGAAACTCTTTAGCTGGCGGATTATTTCAAAATGGAAAGTTAAGAGGGAGCAAAGCTGAGAAGCGGTGCCAGATTCCTCTTCTGGGAGACCGATGTTAAAGGCTGGGCGATGCAGGGAAGTGTTGACACTGCGATCAAAACAGACAAGGATGCGTTCTTCAGAGATACACACACACACACACACACAGCTGCACAGGGGATGAGGGGGGGGGGGGTCGCTTATACCTTGCATCAGTGTAAGCTGCATGCACGCAGCAGCCTTCGTGCAGACGTGTGTTTCCAATCTGTGTGCAGCGCCCCGTGCTACGAAGGCAAACGCTGCCACCTCAGCCGTTAAACGAGCCTGTGCAGCAGAGGCAGGAGCGTTTGTTTAGAACCGAGCCTCCTCGGCTATCTTGAGGTCGGATTGCATACTTAATCAACATGGTCATGGAAATTTCCAAAAAAAAAAAAGACGTATGACTGCACTAATTCTCGCACTCCGATTGTTCGGTCTGGTGTTCCCCCTCCGCTTTGTTGCTTCAGCTTCTCTCCTTTTGCCTTTTCACCGGGTTCGTGGTTCAGTTTAAGAAAGGCAAGGAGTTGTGTTTATTTATTTTTTATTTTTTTTTCACTCTTAGATACAAGTAAGAACTTTCATTTTGGAAGACAAAAGGAGGGTTTTCGTTTCAGGAGTGACATGCTGGGAAACAAGGTGTCTGGATTTATGAAAACCTCACCTGCACTCACTCACACACACACACACACACACACACACACACACACACACACACACACACACACACCGAGGTAACTGAAAACCAATGTAAACACGACCTCCAAATACGGAACAATCATCTCCATTCATTCATGTCAACTCCAGATGAACCCCCGGCTTGACCCAACACAGGCGCTGGTTTAATTTGCGCATTTACAGCCACGTCAGAGCTCCCTCTCTGCCTTTATAACGTCGAAAAGAAATCAAGG